>OY856412.1:522079293-522136793 GCA_963693085.1 Alisma plantago-aquatica
ATAATTTCTATATCAAAAATATATTCTGCAAAGAATGTTTGCCATCTACTTAGTCTTTTATATTCTGGCATGGATGGTAAATTATTTTTAATAAAAGCTTTTACCTGCGTATTATCAACTCTTACTAGGAAGTTTTTAGATAATAAAAAATAGGAAAACTTTTTAATTCCCTTTTTTAATGCTAATAATTCTTTTTCGTTTGAGTGATATCTTTTTTCTGTATCTGTAAATGTTCCAGATGTATATCTGCATATTTTTTCTTTTTGTTCATCTTTCTTTTTTAAGACTGCTCCCCAAAATTCTTCTGAGGCATCGATTTCTATTATTAATTCATCATTTTCTAAAGGAAGATCTAATCTTGGTAAATTTTTACATTTTTCTTTTATAAATCTAACATGATTTATGAGTTCTTCTGTCATAAGAAAAATAGTATTTTTCTTTAATAGTTTTTGTAAGGGATTCCTCAATTTTGCCAAGTTTTCTATGAATTGTTCAGCGTAATTTAAACATCCCAAAAATCTTTGTAATTGTTTTTTGTCTTCTATTTTATCTGGAAACTTAACAATTTTTTCTACAATATGTTCCTGTAATTCTATTCCACTTGAGTCTAATTTTAGTCCTAAGAATTCTATTTTAGATTTACAAATTTCTGTTTTCTTCTTAGATAATACTATTCATGTCTTTTGACAAAGAAGGGAAAATATTTGTAAATGTTTATAATGTTCTTCCTCATTTTTACTGGCTATTAAAATATCATCAACATATACTAGACAAAAAGAGTTATATGGTTCAAATACCTTATCCATTCTTCTTTGATATATCTGTGGAGCATTTTTTAATCCAAAGGGCATTACCGTCCATTCATAATGTCCTTGTGGAGTGCTAAATGCCGTTAATGGTATACTTTTTTCATCTAATCGTATTTGGTAAAATCCTGATTTACAGTCACATTTTGAATAAATATTTTTTCCTCTTGTCATATTTATTAAGGTTTCTTTATGTGGAAGAAAATATCCATCAAACTTGGTATATTGATTTAGTTGCTTATAATTTACTACCATTCTAGCTTTTCCTCTTTTTATTTCTGCATGGTTTCTTACCATGAATGCTGGACTAGAATGTGGGCTTTTTGATTTTTGTATTAGTTGTGATGTTTCTAATTCTTGTAATTGGGTACGGAATTCCTCAATATCAACAGGATTATATCTCATGGGTTTTACTCTGATTATTTTATTTTCATCAATTAGTTCGATTGTAGCCCATTCTTGACAGATATTCCAAAGGGCTAATGGATTATCACTATAGTTCTTTTCAAATAATGCCTCAATATCTTGTATATTGAGTTGTGCAATGATTCTCCCTGTTATTGGTTGTTTTTTATTTGTAATATAATCACCACGTTTGCTGCGAAAATTAAATTTGTTTCTTTTATATGCTTTTTGTATTTTTTTTACTGTAATCCAATGGTCACAGGGTGTTAATAACTGAATATAATTTTGATGTTGTATATATAATTTAAATTTTTGTGTGAAGTTATTTCCTAATAATATATCTTGTTGTGATATTCAGGGGTATAAAATGGTGGACATGTAATTATATAATTTCCTAAAATGATTTTAGGTTTTTTAACTCCATGAGTTAATTCATGTCTTTTTCCCGTAAAATCTTTTCCATATAACGTAGGTAGTGTTGTGATATATTTTTCAGGAAAACATTGTCTTCGCGCAATGCAAGTTCCTGCACCTGTGTCTATGAATGCATGAAAATATTCTGTTTCATATTCCTCATATATAATTCCTGCTACTATGTAGACACTATATATACTAGTCATTGTCTTTTTTCCAAAAATATTCTTGGTTATTATGTGTAAAATATAGTCCTTCACTTTGTAGTGAAAATGGTTCCATTTGTTGTAATGCACTCATTCCTAGTATAATTTCTATGTCGTCATTACGACTATCTGATTGTACATAAAGTGTAATATCAATTTTTATGTCTTGTATTTCAATTGGAACAATGGCCTGATGTGTAATTTCATATTCTTGTCCATCAAAATTCGTATATGCATAAGGTGATCCTATGGGTATTTTTTCTAAGTAGGGTATCATTCCTTGTTGAATAAATGAAGCTCCTGCCCCTGAATTTATTAATATTGTAGTCATATTCCATTCTTGTCCATTGAAATATTTGTTGGATCAATGGGCTCTAGAAGGGGGGGGGGTTGAATAGAGCTTCACAAACTTCACAAAAGTGATTAGACCACCAAATTATATTAAGTGCAGAACTTAATTCAAAACAGCAATTTGATGTCCTAAACTAGCATACAAAGCAAGGATAAGAGACAAGGAAAGCATGCACTTGGACATGTGGTTTAGAGTGGTTCCATGTCCTAAACTTAGGAGCAATGTCAGTCCACTACCTAGAGTTGGTTAGGCTCTAGGATTTGTAACTTGGTTCTCTTATATATATCACACAATAAGATTACAAGCTACAACTACCAACCATCCAAGGACTTATATATCAAGCCAAGATCTTCTACCTCACCAAGGACTTACCCACCAAGCAAGTAGTCTTCCACCTTCTTCAAAGGACTTACCCACTCTTGCTCTAGTCTTCGGCCTTGCAGGATTTACCTATCTTGCTTGAGCTTTGCCTTGCACCTCTCCTTCACTTGGAGAGCTTTAGCACCTTCCTCCTTCACTTGGAGGCCTGGAGCAGCTAGCCTTCTTCTCCTTCACTCGGGGAAGAACAGCAACCTTCTTCTCTTTCACTCGGAGAAGAAACTTCAATCAATCTTCATAGAGAATGGAGATGGGAGAAGTGGAAAGGAGAGCTTTACAAGATTACAAATGATAGCTCTCATACATTAGATCCTAACTCACTCATACTCACGAATTTGCTTTGAAGGTAGAGAGAGAAAGGGGCTCAAAGGATTAGAAACCACTCAACTAAGGCTAGGACCAAGCATATGTGAATGAGCAACCTTGGAATGAAGTCCAAGAGGTCCTATTTATAGTTGAGGGTGTCCCTTTGAGGTTGGGAGAGTTAAGTGGCACAAACTAGCCGTTTTACAACTTGCAACGGATCTATTTTGAGTCCCACCTACTCCTCCAACGGTTGGAATTTCTTTTTCTGCATTCCAGTACAGTCCGATCGGCCGAGTTTCAATAAAGGCAACTCGGCCGAACCACTAAGCGACAAGTCTGAAAGATAGACTGTCGGCCGAGTTTCCTTGGAGAAACTCGGCCGATCGGTCGACTTTCAACTTGGACCGATCAGTGGATCGGCCGAGTTTCCCACCATAGAAACTCGACCGAACAGGGATCGGCTGAGTTGGTAACTCGGCCGACCGCCCAGAAAATTCCAGAATAGATGGATCGGCCGAGTTTGGAATTCGGCCGACAAAATCCCTGTTATGGGTATTTTGGAATTTTCATAAACTGTACAAACGATGGATTTTTGAGTCCCAATCAATTTATCCATCTTAGTTACAATACAAAACATGAGTATAAGTGATTACATCAATTGTTCTAAGCCTCTAAGGGCTATATTACAAAACGATCAAAAGTCACATGTTTTGCATGTGCTGGATGAGTAGCTTTGGAGTGGAATGAGATTCTTTCCTTGTACCTAATGTCTGAAACAATCTCAAATAGATTTGTTAGATACATATGAATGGAATGGTTAAGTCATTATCAAAATATGGGCAATGTGCGACACCTAGGTCAACATTCTCCCCCTTTTTGACAATGACAAACCATTCCTCAACATATTTAAAAGAATGTGAAAGTTATACCTTTTCTTAGGGAATTGCAAGGGGATGCACATATGATCAATTTGTAATGCTCCCCCTCAATTCATGCTTACTCATTCCTGCATGGTTAGTTAAAAAACAAGCAACCACAGCACATATGTATATTATATGATTCTAAGCAAGTCTAGATGTATTTCAGTTAATTAGACAAGAAAGGAACCATACAAGCAATAAAAACAATATGATTGAGCTATTTCTCCCCCTTTGTCATCTCAAAAAGGCAGGGGGGTAGAAGAGCATAAAAGCAAGGTCTTCTCCAACAAAAAAACACTCAATCAAACATTTCCACAGAAAAACAGATTAACATCAAGATAAACCATGAAAGCAATGCATTGTCATTAATCAAAATATGGAAAACACTACAAGATAAACCATACAAAGCGTTTCCATAAACCATAAAACAAAAACTACAAGGATATCATAGAGTAGAAATAGTACAACTCAGATGATGTGCCTAATGTAGATAATACAATCATAGTCCAAAGAGATGTAACATGGTCATCTGAGACTAAAACTAGACACATCAACTCCTAAGCTAAACTACTCTATGTCGATATCATCAACAACAGCATCCATGTCCTCGTCGGGCTGGTAGTCCTCATCGCCATCATCAGAAGGAGGGGCAGCAGCTGGTGTAGCCTCGGCATCATGATCAGCATCGTCATCCTCATCCTCGTCTTCAGCATCCGTCGCAGTAGCCTCATCAGCGTCAGTCTCAGCATCCTCCTGGTCAGTCATATCCTCGTCTGGAGGACCTAAAGCACGCCCGGGCCACCTCGCACTCTGCTCGGCCCAAGACATGCCTAGAGCATGTAACTCATAGGCAACCTCAATGGGGGGAACATAAGAAGTGTACTGGGCCAGGAGCTCGGACAGACGACCACCTGGGAGCGCCAGAACCGGAGAAGGGCATCCACCTGCAGAGGGTTCAGCGGAAGCAGTAAAGGGTGGAGCAGGGTAAAACTGGCTATACGCGTAAGAAGCGTAGTCACCACCGGGGTAGGGCTCGTAGGTGGGGTAGGGCTAAGGGCAAGATATCGACATGGAAGACATGATGTGGCACAGATCCTGATGGTGATGTTGCTGGACCTGCATGTTGTAAGCCTGCTGGTGCATGAGATACCCCATGAGGGCCTCATTTGAAATGTGGAAGTCAGCAAAGGTAGGCTGTGGAGGAGGCTGGAAGGATGGCTCAGGAGGAGGAGGGGCAGATGTGGAGGGTGGAGGCGGAGGTGCAGCTGAGGAAGATGGAGGTGGAGGTGGAGCTGAGGAAGATGATGCACCAGGGGTAGGCACACTCTTTTGAAGAGTGGTCTCACTGATATAAACTCCTTTACGATCAGGACGGTAGAGAAAATCGGTAAAGAGAGATTTTCCAGTGGCATGCTGGAAAAGACCACAAATTAGGGTAGGATATGGAAGATGTGTGCCCTTTGTGTTCTTTCCCGAGTCAAAACAGGTCATATGGTGAAGGATGTAACGGGCCCATTTGACTCCTTGGTTGTTCAACAGAAGATACATCATCATAGTCGTATTCTCGGCGATGTCCGTTTGATTCTTCTTTGGATGGACATTGCAACTGAGAATAAACGCCAAAACGCGGCGCGGAGAGGAAAGGGCGGAGGAAGGCAAAGTACCCTTTTTTCTATAAGGAAAGTTGGGTTTCTTGAGAAACTTGTGGATATCGGTCAAGTCAACCTCAATTGTCTTATAGACATCCTCGGGAGACAAAAGATCAAGATAGAGAGGGTAGTCGGTCATCCAAGCAGCCGTGCCAACATTGCCATTGAGATAGAGATTGAACGAGCGTTCAGTAATATGGAAAGGTTGTCCGGCGATCATGGACGTCAATACAATAGAGGTGTCCGCGGAGGGGACCAAAGAGTCGTAGTTCCACCGCAAATTTGCATAGAACTCACGGACGGCTTTGGTACTGTATTTCAAGTTATAGAAGCGGGCATCCTCTATGCAAAACGCCTCAAGATGATGGGTGCGAAAGATTTGATAAGCTTCCAAGAGGTCAGCGTGAAAGCTATTTGGTTGATGTAGAGCTCGAAAAGGGAAGGAAGAGCGAGGAAGGAGCTCTTTGTAATGAGAAACAGCAGCATTGTCAACAAACGAGAGATTATCGAACGTTATATACCTAGGAGCAAGAGGAGTCGCCATGGCAGGGGCAGGAACGGTGCGTTTCCGGCGTTGTGACCTCATGGAGAGGAGAAAGAAGGAAAAGAGCAGATCCGCACGGGGAGAGAGAGCAGGCGACGCTCCTAGAACAGCAAGAACGAAAGCACAAGGTCGATTGGAGGAGAAAACGTCCGGAAAGAGGGAGGAGAGAACCAGGGTTAGGAAGGGTCGGGGTAAGCGGCTAGGGTTCGGTCGACTTTGCTCTAGTTGAGAGGGAGCAAGTCGGCCGATTCCTATTAAAATAAAACTAGTCTGTCGCCGATCGGTCGAGTTTGGGAAATGGAAACTCGGCCGATCGAGCGCACAGGTGCCCTGTACCCGACCATTCGGCCGAGTTGGAAACTCGACCGACCAAATCCCTGATGTGGAAAAAACCTAAAATCTAGCCCTAGCCTCAAATGACCGAATGCAATTTTTCTTTTTGGTCTAGATTGTATATTAAGCATATTTAGGCACATTCCCATCATCATAGGGTACTATTTGTCGATTAAAACCCAATTTGTGAGAAAAGCCCGAAAAAGAGATAAAAACTAGAGAAAAATTATGCAAAAACAAGCATTTTTAAGCAAACAAAGCATTTTTAAGCAAGAGCAACACATATAAGATGTAACCAACTAATTAGAGAGCAATTCAACATCATCAAGAGAAATTATGAGCAATTTTGATCTAATAAAATTAAATTGTTCTCTAGCAAGCGGTTTAGTGAAAATGTCGGCCAACTGATTTTCCGTATCCACATGTGTGATATAAATATCCTTTTTGACAATGTGGTCACGGAGAAAATGATGGCGAACTTCTATGTGTTTAGCTCTACTATGCAATATTGGATTATAAGAAAGATTGATTGCACTAGTATTATCACAGAAAATAGGAGAAGCATCAAAATGAATGTTAAAGTCTTGGAGCATTTGCTTCATCCATAGGACCTGGGCACAACAACTTCCGGCTGCAATGTATTCAACTTCGGTAGTTGATAATGCCACTGTGCTCTATTTCTTGGAGAACCAAGACACCAAGCATGGTCCCAAGAGGAAGCAAGTGCCACTTGTGCACTTTCTATCAATCAAGCAACCTGCGTAGTCAGCATCACTATATGCCACAAGAGTAAAGTCCCTTGACTTAGGGTACCATAGTCCAAAATTTGGAGTTTTGGCTAAGTACCTCAAAATCCTCTTGACAACAATAAGATGTGATTTCCTAGGGCTTGATTGAAAGCGAGCACACAGGCCAACACTAAACATTATATCAGGTCTAGAGGCAGTTAAATAAAGTAAACTTTCGATCATACCTCTATAGAGCTTCTCATCTACCTTCTCACCTTCTTCATCCTTGTCAAGTTTGGCAGTTTTTGACATGGGTGTATCCATCGACTTCATGTTCTCCATCCCAAAGCGTTTGAGTAGTTCAGTTGTGTATTTGCCTTGGTTGATGAAGTTGCCTTCCTTGGTTTGTTTGATTTGGAAGCCGAGGAAGAAGGTCAGCTCACCCATCATGCTCATCTCAAATTCACTCTGCATAAGCGAACTAAACTCTTTGCAAAGATCAAGGTCAGTTCCGCCAAATATAATATCATCAACATAAATTTGAATTATGAGAAAATGGGTAGAAGTGTGTTTTAGAAATAAAGTACAATCAACTTTGCCCGTGATATACCCATTATCTAACAAAAAGTTCTTTAGTTTCTCATACCAAGCTCGAGGTGCTTGTTTGAGTCCGTAGAGAGCTTTTTGCAAGAAATATACATGATTGGGTAACTTATCATTTTCAAAGCCTGGAGGTTGAGCAACATATACTTCCTCCTCGATTGTACCATTTAAAAATGCACTTTTAACATCCATTTGATAAAGCAAGAAATTTTTATAACTAGCAAAGGCAAGTAACATACGAATAGATTCTAATCTAGCAACAGGAGCATAGGTTTCGTCAAAATCAATACCTTCTTGTTGATTGTAACCTTGTGCTACTAACCTTGCTTTGTTTATTACCACTTTTCCTTGCTCATCAAGCTTGTTGCGGTAGACCCATTTGGTACCAATGATCTTTCTATCATTTGGTCTTGGCACTAAGGTCCACACACGGTTCTTCTCGAACTGCTCAAGCTCTTCTTGCATGGCAAGGATCCACTCATCATCGCCAAGGGCCTCTTTGATGTTCTTTGGCTCCAGTTGAGAGATGAAGGCACTGTCTGCTTGTTCTTTGTTGTGTGCAGCTCGTGTCCTCACTCTTTCAAACGGATTGCCAATGATCAACTCCTTGGGGTGATTCTTTGCAAAGCGGGGAGTGGGATCCTTCCTTTCTTCTTCTTTTTCTTCTTCTTCAACCTGCTTACCTTTGTATTTGATGTTGAGATCTTTTAAGATAGGAATGATTTCATCTGCAACATCATCATCACCAATATGCTTGCCAATAATAGGGTTAGTTTCAATAAATTTAACATTTATATATTCTTCTATTTTAGATAGTTCAATGTTAAATACTCTAAAAGCCCTGCTAGTAGTGCTATAGCCTAGGAAGAAAGCCTTGTACGATTTTGAATCAAACTTGTCGAGAGAGTCCTTGGTGTTCAAAACAAAACAAGGACATCCAAACACATGAAAGAAATCAATTGACGGATTCCTACCACGCCATAGTTCATAGGGGGTTTTCTTAAAAGTCGGATGAGTGAAAACTCGGTTTTGCACAAAACATGAGGTGCTAACGGCTTCAGCCCAAAACTTCTTAGGAGTGTCATACTCAAGAAGCATGGTTCTAGCCATCTCTTGTAGCGATCTATTCTTCCTCTCAACAACTCCATTTTGTTGGGGTGTGCGAGGAGAAGAGAAATTGTGCGAATAACCCGATTTTTCACAAAAACATTCAAAAAGATCATTTTCAAACTCTCCCCCATGATCACTACGGATGGAAACAACATGACAAGAAGCTTCGTTTTCAACTCGTTTACAAAAGCTCGAGAAAACATCGAGTGTATCGCTTTTAGAAACGAGAAAGAAAGTCCAAGTATATCTAGAAAAATCATCGACAATAACAAGACAATACTTGGAGCCGCGAAGCGTTTGTGTTCTCATAGGTCCGAAGAGATCAATATGAAGAAGCTCTAGAACTCTCTTGGTACTCATGACTCCTTTGGATTTGAAGGAGGATTTGGTTTGTTTCCCTTGTGTACAAGGTTGACATTCCTCATCCTTTTCAAAATCCAATTTAGGAAGTCCTCGAACCAAGTCCTTTTTGTTCAGTTTCTTCATTTGATGCAAGTTCACATGACCCAAACGTCAATGCCAAAGAGAAAGATCGTTTTTATCCACGACTAAGCATCTATTTAGTATGGGCTTTGAAGCATCAAGAACAATCACATATAGATTACCATTTCTAGTTCCCTTATATATAACATTATAGGACAGGGAATCTAGAAGCAAGCATTCTAAGGAAGTAAAGAGCACAAGATAACCATTATCACATAATTGGCTAACACTAATTAAGTTGTGATGTAGTCCATCAACAAACAAAACATTTTTAATGCACAATTCATTACCTACATCACCCTCACCTATAACCTTACCCTTTTTGTTGTCCCCAAAGGTTACCGATCCTCCTTTCTTCTTCACAAATTTGTTGAAATGGCTGATTTCTCCAGTCATGTGCTTAGAGCAGCCACTATCAACAATCCATTTCTTTGTGACCTGCAAGAAAAGAGGATGTCGGAACCCAACTCAAACTTTGGGGTTCGGGGTTAGCTTGGGGACCCATTTCATATTTGGGTTGGTCCCCTTAGGCTTGTAAGGACAATAGGTAGAATAATGATCATCACATTTGCAATGCATACATACCATGGGGTTTTTAGAGCCGGAAGACTCTCCATTGAAAATTGGAGTTTCCACACTCTTTTTCTTACCCTTCTTCTTCTTCTTACCTTTTAGAGTAGTTGCATTGTATCCTAGACCACTAGTACCAACTTGTTTGGTAGAGTGCTCTAGAACATCATTTAGAGACTTCTTGCCCGAAAGAAACCTTTGCAAAGTAGATCTTAATTTAGCATTATCATCACTAAGATTTGTAATGGTAGTAGATAAACTAGCAAGATCTTCTCTAGCATGCAAAAGGTCGGCCTCAAGACAGAGGGCTTTAGTAAGAAGAGAATCTTTTTCAAGAGTTAAGTTTGCAACTTCATTTCTAGGCAAGATAGGTCTAGAAGATAAATCATTTGTTTGTGCAAGAAGTTTAGCATTTTCAGATTTAAGGACAACAATTTCTCTTTGATAAGAATACACTTCATCTCTCCTAGCATCATCAATAAGCTTAAGTTCAACATTTTCAGTTTTTAGAACATCTAGCTCATCTAGGCAATTTTGGTTCTCTATCTTAAGATTTTCAATAGTTTTAAGATAAGTACCATTCTCAACCTCTACTCCATTATATTGAAGTTCAAGGTCTAGAAATTGCCCTTGTAAGGAATCTATGCTATCAAGATGTAATTTCTCATTTTGATCTAGAATATTAATCTTGGCATAGAGATCATCAACTATCTTTCCTAATCTTTTTCTTTTAGCTTTACATTTAGCAAAAGATGATTGACAATCATTAAGCATTTCAATGAGGGTTTCCTTAGATAAATCAAGTAAACTTTCATCACTTACCTTGCTTACCTCACTTACCTCAATTACTTCTTCACTAGTAGAAGCCATGAGTGCAAGGTGACATTCACCATCCTCGGAGCTTGAGGAACTTGAAGTAGAAGACTCCTCCCATGCCGCATGAGCTGCATCTTTGGGTCGTCTCTCCTTCTTGTTCTTCTTCTTATACTTGGCTTCTCTTTTGTATTTGTCATCCTTCTTGTGGCTGCTCTTATGATAGCCCTTCTTGGCTTTTGGGCAGTCATTCTTGTAGTGGCCCTTTTGACCACACTCGTAGCACCTAGGAGTGGAGGAGGATGGCTTGCCCTTGAAGTGTCTTCCTTTTGAATAGTTGGCTTCATGATCATTTGCACCTTCATCTTCGCTTGAGGAAGGGCAGGGAGACTTCATGGCAAGTTGTTGTTGCCGCATCATTTCTTCAACTTGAGCTTTGAAGGCTGTGTCCTTCATCTTCTTGGACTCCTTCTCTTCTCTTTTCTCCTCTTCCTCTTGCTTGTCGAGCCTTGGTTCATGTGCTTGGAGATTACCAACCAGCTCCTCGGTTGACAACTCGCTCAGCTTGTAGACTTCTTCAATTGAAGTGACCTTTGGCTCCCATCTCTTTGGAAGAGATCTCAAGATCTTTGCATTGATGGTACCTCTATCCATGACACTCCCAAGGGCTGCAAGGCTGTTCAAGATGACATTCAACCTTGTGTACATGTCCGCAACTCTTTCATTCTTCCCCATCTTGAAGTTCTCAAGTAGGCCGCCGAGCATATAGACCTTGGCCTCCTTGACTTGCTCCGTCCCTTCATAGGTGACACACAACTTATGCCAAATCTCATGCGCCGTGTCCCAAGAAGAGATGCGGTTGAACTCCGATGGTGAAAGGGCGGCGTAGATGATGCTCACGGCTTTAGCATTGAGTTGAGCACGCTTCATCTCATCTTCCGTCCACGTGGTGATGTTCCCCTTCGGCTCTTCATACTTGAGATGGACTATCTTCCACATCTCGTAGCTCACGCCTTGGATGTAGAATTGCATCCTTCTCTTCCAATATAGGAAGTTTGTGCCGTCGAAGACCGGGGGTCTCATGGAGAAGCTTCCTTCAAGATTGAGTGACCCAAGAGCTGAATCGCCCATCTTCTCCTACTTGTTGAAGTAGCTTGGAGAAGACCTGCTCTGATACCACTTGTTGGATCAATGGGCTCTAGAAGGGGGGGGGGGTTGAATAGAGCTTCACAAACTTCACAAAAGTGATTAGACCACCAAATTATATTAAGTGCAGAACTTAATTCAAAACAGCAATTTGATGTCCTAAACTAGCATACAAAGCAAGGATAAGAGACAAGGAAAGCATGCACTTGGACAGGTGGTTTAGAGTGGTTCCATGTCCTAAACTTAGGAGCAATGTCAGTCCACTACCTAGAGTTGGTTAGGCTCTAGGATTTGTAACTTGGTTCTCTTATATATATCACACAATAAGATTACAAGCTACAACTACCAACCATCCAAGGACTTATATATCAAGCCAAGATCTTCTACCTCACCAAGGACTTACCCACCAAGCAAGTAGTCTTCCACCTTCTTCAAAGGACTTACCCACTCTTGCTCTAGTCTTCGGCCTTACAGGATTTACCTATCTTGCTTGAGCTTTGCCTTGCACCTCTCCTTCACTTGGAGAGCTTTAGCACCTTCCTCCTTCACTTGGAGGCCTGGAGCAGCTAGCCTTCTTCTCCTTCACTCGGGGAAGAACAGCAAACTTCTTCTCTTTCACTCGGAGAAGAAACTTCAATCAATCTTCATAGAGAATGGAGATGGGAGAAGTGGAAAGGAGAGCTTTACAAGATTACAAATGATAGCTCTCATACATGGGATCCTAACTCACTCATACTCACGAATTTGCTTTGAAGGTAGAGAGAGAAAGGGGCTCAAAGGATTAGAAACCACTCAACTAAGGCTAGGACCAAGCATATGTGAATGAGCAACCTTGGAATGAAGTCCAAGAGGTCCTATTTATAGTTGAGGGTGTCCCTTTGAGGTTGGGAGAGTTAAGTGGCACAAACTAGCTGTTTTACAACTTGCAACGGATCTATTTTGAGTCCCACCTACTCCTCCAACGGTTGGAATTTCTTTTTCTGCATTCCAGTACAGTCCGATCGGCCGAGTTTCAATAAAGGCAACTCGGCCAAACCACTAAGCGACAAGTCTGAAAGATAGACTGTCGGCCGAGTTTCCTTGGAGAAACTCGGCCGATCGGTCGACTTTCAACTTGGACCGATCAATGGATCGGCCGAGTTTCCCACCATAGAAACTCGACCGAACAGGGATCGACTGAGTTGGTAACTCGGCCGACCGCCCAGAAAATTCCAGAATAGATGGATCGGCCGAGTTTGGAATTCGGCCGACAAAATCCCTGTTATGGGTATTTTGGAATTTTCATAAACTGTACAAACGATGGATTTTTGAGTCCCAATCAATTTATCCATCTTAGTTACAATACAAAACATGAGTATAAGTGATTACATCAATTGTTCTAAGCCTCTAAGGGCTATATTACAAAACGATCAAAAGTCACATGTTTTGCATGTGCTGGATGAGTAGCTTTGGAGTGGAATGAGATTCTTTTCTTGTACCTAATGTCTGAAACAATCTCAAATAGATTTGTTAGATACATATGAATGGAATGGTTAAGTCATTATCAAAATATGGGCAATGTGCGACACCTAGGTCAACAATATTTTCCATATAATTTATAATTTCTAGCATTTCTATTGTCTACTAAAATTCTTAAACTTGTCGTTCTTGGCAAATTTCTTAATATTGGTCGTAATCTTCCATTATATCTATCCATGCTTGCTCTAGCTTCTTCTATTCTGTCTCCATTTGTTAATTGTAATTGATTTCCCTCATATCGTAATCTCCTTGGGATTTTATTATCTGTTACTAGGGGTTTTTCTGAAACATCTATGTTTATATTTTCTGGTATTTCTATTTCTGATATTATATCTGGCTTAGTAATTTTTCCTATGTCTTTAAATATTTTAGGAAGCATTATAATATCTTTATCTTCAAATTTTTCAGAGTGATGTGTATTACTAAGAGCATAGCTTATTATATACGTTATCGAATAAGGAATGGATCCTTTTTTCATAAATTCTGTTCTTTGAAAATCCTGTATTAAACTTAGGGTTCTATTTATATTATTATATCTAATATTTACACTTATCTTTGGATAGATATTAAAGATTAGTTTCTGATGACTAAGATTTCCCTGTAATAATCCTAATGTAGCATCTCTTCTATCATTAATTCTATTATCCATTAATACAATATTTATAGGTGAATCTATTCCTTCTCTAAAAGTTGCTTTAATCATCATTTGAATAGCTCCTATGTGAATCCATCCTATTTTAGATCTATCTTTTATTTTTTCCATTTTTCTCATTAAGTCTTCCTTTCGTAGTAAAGGTATATTTATTCTATTTCTAGTATATTCTATTTGCATAGGCATTTCTCTATTAGTTATTCCATAATAAAAAATATGTTTTCTTTGGGTAATTTTCTCAAAAATTGATGTTCTAAATCCATCAGAATTTTCTAATCTTAATTCAGTGTTTCTTATTCTATTAAATAATTTTCTATCTATTAATACTTCTTGCAAGAAATTTCCTGCTTCTTCCTGATATTCTTCTATTATCTCTTCTTCGGTCTAATTCTGTGTCTGAGAAATAATAGATTGATCCATCGGATTGCTCATCATCAGTTGTTTGGACAAATTCTTGAATATTTTCGATCTCAGAAATTTCTTCTTCTATAATTTCCTCGAATTGCTTTTGATTAATCTTCTTAGATCCTCTTTTTGGACATTCATTAGCATAATGTCCTATTTCTTGACATATAAAACATTTACATTCTTTTGGATTCTTTTTATTATAATTTTTCTTTCTTCTGTAATATTTTTGTTTCGGTTTAGGTTTAAATCCAAACATTTTCCTTTTCTTGAATTTATATTTGTTTCTTCTATTGTACCTCATTGGTTCACATCCTATGGTTATTGGATGAGTTAATTGGGAACAACAAAGTCCTTGTTTTACTACTTTATTTGTTTTTCTACTTAGTGTGGCTTCTGCACACCATTCTTCTAATTTCATTCTTAAAAATTCTATTCATCCTCCTAATGTATCTGCTCTTTGTCCGATGTAGCATCCAGAAAGAAGACGATAACACTCTGAGTATCATAGATAGCAAGATAATATGTATACCTATGTTGCCCACCTCGCTTCCTCTTATCTTCAATCGCCAGCCGATCTTCTCTTAACGATTTCTAAGAGAAGTACTCCTTAGACTTCGACGTTCCGAATCTCAGACTCCTCATCATCCTATAGCCTTCATGTCCCCGTGTCCTTATGCAATGCCGAATTGATGAATATATATGTAAATTCCAGGAATATTTTTATAAAATATATGACAGAACGGATAAAGAAAATGTTACCAACAAGAGTTTATTAAATTTATTTTATACGAAGGTACCCGACCCATGGGGATTTAAAGCAATGCAATTATATCCCCAATACATCGGACAAAGAGCAGATACATTAGGAGGACGAATAGAATTTTTAAGAATGAAATTAGAAGAATGGTGTGCAGAAGCCACACTAAGTAGAAAAACAAATACAGTAGTAAAACAAGGACTTTGTTGTTCCCAATTAACTCATCCAATAACCATAGGATGTGAACCAATGAGGTACAATAGAAGAAACAAATATAAATTCAAGAAAAGGAAAAGGTTTGGATTTAAACCTAAACCGAAACAAAAATATTACAGAAGAAAGAAAAATTATAATAAAAAGAAACCAAAAGAATGTAAATGTTTTATATGTCAAGAAATAGGACATTATGCTAATGAATGTCCAAAAAGAGGATCTAAGAAGATTAATCAAAAGCAATTCGAGGAAATTATAGAAGAAGAACTTTCTGAGATCGAAAATATTCAAGAATTTGTCCAAACAACTGATGATGAGCAATCCGATGGATCAATCTATTATTTCTCAAACACAGAATCAGACTGAAGAAGAGATAATAGAAGAATATCAGGAAGAAGCAGGAAATTTCTTGCAAGAAGTATTAATAGATAGAAAATTATTTAATAGAATAAGAAACACTGAATTAAGATTAGAAAATTCTGATGGATTTAGAACATCAATTTTTGAGAAAATTACCCAAAGAAAACATATTTTTTATTATGGAATAACTAATAGAGAAATGCCTATGCAAATAGAATATACTAGAAATAGAATAAATATACCTTTACTACGAAAGAAAGACTTAATGAGAAAAATGGAAAAAATAAAAGATAGATCTAAAATATCACACAGTTTTAAGTTATATAATAAAAAGATAAATCTCTATTTTTCTTTTTCTTTTTCTGTGTCTTTATTTACATTCCACATTTCTCGTAAAAATTCTCTTCTTAATTTGTTTTCGTAGTTGTTTACTACTTGAGCTAATGTGGTTGCTGTTCCTTTTACTGCTTCTTTATCGTTGTCAGTTAATCCTTTCCACCAATCTGCTATGATTCCTTGGAAGGTTAAATGACAAAATCTTGATGCTGTTTCAATATCATAACTTTGTGTCGTAACTGATAAATATGTGGCTTTTGCCCATCTTGTTATGGCTTCTTCTATATTTCTTACACAATTTAAATTTAAATAAATTCCGTTAGCACTAATATATTCTTGATTCATATAATCAACTGGGGTTTCTATAGCAATATTACTTGGTCTTCTATCAGATGCCCAATTTATTCCTTTGTATCTATTTCTATCAGTAGGTTTTCTTCTAAAGCTAGGATCTGACCAGTATCTCGCCCCTAGTTGTTCTGGTGTTTCATTTCTACTGCCTTGTCCGCTAGGGACAGTTGTAGGAATAGGCATGGTTACTTGACTTCCAGAATTTTCTCCCTGTAATGGTTTCATGTTTACCGTTCTAACTTTTTCCGTTAATCTTACTATTTCTTGACTTAGACTATCTAATTCTTCTGCTTCGGCTTCTAAGTATCTATTTTCTAATTGTTCGATTTTAAAGTCATCTGTTTCTTCTATCTGAAGAGGACATAAACTTATTTCGTTTCCACTTGTTTGGAATAGGTTTATTTTTGATAAACATTCATTATTTTGTTTTTCATACAAATATTCCATTGTTCTTTATAATTCCACTATCATTTCTTGGATCTTCTGAAAGTTCTTTGAATGGTTTTCATGAACCTATACTTCTAGTTTCTTATACATATTATTTAATATTAACTTCAAATTCCATATCTAAAGCTTCGTATATGTTATTATCTTCTAAATTGTTAAATTCATTCTTCAAAATTTTATCTTTGAGTTTTGAATCGTTACATTGCTCTGATACCACTTCGTTGGTGCAGAAATTTTTGATTCTGTTATCATGCTTTGAAAACATACTCGAACTTCCCTTATGGGTGTTGTATGCTTTCTCAGCTTTATCATTTTGTCTATAATTATTACATTTTTTAGACCGGATTCTTAATACATTCTTCTTTGTACTACGAGGTTTTCGCATAATTAAATTCACAGTGTAAGAAACTAGCATCCAGAAAGAAGACGATAACACTCTGAGTATCATAGATAGCAAGATAATCTGTATACCTGTGTTGTCCACCTCGCTTCCTCTTATCTTCAATCGCCAGCCGATCTTCTCTTAACGATTTCTAAGAGAAGTACTCCTTAGACTTCGACGTTCCGGATCTCAGACTCCTCATCATCCTATAGCCTTCATGTGCCCGTGTCCTTATGCACTTCTTTGCTTGGTCGGACTTTTGGACGATGGCCTCCGGGATGGAATAAGGGAGAGATATCTCTCGATTGATGAAGATAGAAGAACTGGGGGTGTAACGGGTTAAACACTATCTTTCCTATTCTACCATAGTACAAGGATTATGATCTTCAAGCTGAAGCTTGTTTCCTACACTTGTGGAATTAGCACGCAAGAATCATCTCAAGAACTTGAAATGGAATCTGGAATAGAATTAGGAAATCGAGCCTCTGTATTGGAATTAGCACGCAAGAGATATAAATGTCACTAGTAGGTTTTACTAGTGGACTATTGTTTTTAAATTCTCTAATTGCTCTGGCAATATCTTGGGGTAGTCCTTGTATTTCCCCAAGGTCTTGGCTTAAATATATTAAATTTGCAGCTCCGATTCTGAAACAGTCTATGATGATTCTTGGATCAACTCCTTTGTCAAAGTTAATCCTGGGATATATTCCCGTATGATCTAGAACACATGTTTCTGTCGTTTTGAGATTGTAAACAATCTCTAATAACGTTCTATATTCATTTTCATTTTTTGCTAAAAATTCTGCAAGACTCAATTGCAGGTCATACTCCTGCTCATTCTGAGATACCCTGAATTTAAATATCCTTTCGGGCATCAATTTTATATTTTCCGCTTTATTGCGGGATTCTTTCTCCGAAGAGATCATATTCTCCGCTGTTAGGCGGGAACTATTTTCTGAAGAAATAGCAGTTTGAAAACTGCTTCTTGCCACTTGGCTACTTTCTTTCTCCGAGGAGATAGTATTCTCAGCTGTAAAGCTGGTCTTAGCAGTTTTAAAGCTGCTTTCTTTTGCCGTCAGGCTTGTATTTTCATTATTTTTTCTGACAGAATCAGAAATCTGGAGAGATATGTCTATCGGCCTTTTACCTTTCATTTTATCCGTCCTTGTTTCTGATCCTTTTTGTTTAATCTCCCTTCTGAAGCAGTTTAAATCTGCAATTATTCATGTAATGTCTTGTTTACTTTCTTCTATGTTATGAATAATTTTATCTTGCTTTTGGATCATCTCTACTAATTCTACATAATTTTCTTGTAACAAATTGCAATTTCGTTGTAGTCGAGCTTCCAATTCTGCAAGTTTTTTGTCAACCTGCTCCATTGTATTCTCTTGATAAAAAATCTGCAAGAACGTTAGTTTCTCCTTTAATAATTTCTATATCAAAAATATATTCTGCAAAGAATGTTTGCCATCTACTTAGTCTTTTATATTCTGGCGTGGATGGTAAATTATTTTTAATAAAAGCTTTTACCTGCGTATTATCAACTCTTACTAGGAATTTTTTAGGTAATAAAAAATAGGAAAACTTTTTAATTCCCTTTTTTAATGCTAATAATTCTTTTTCGCTTGAGTGATATCTTTTTTCTGTATCTGTAAATGTTCCAGATGTATATCTGCATATTTTTTCTTTTTGTTCATCTTTCTTTTTTAAGACTGCTCCCTAAAATTCTTCTGAGGCATCGATTTCTATTATTAATTCGTCATTTTCTAAAGGAAGATCTAATCTTGGTAAATTTTTACATTTTTCTTTTATAAATCTAACATGATTTATGAGTTCTTCTGTCATAAGAAAAATAGTATTTTTCTTTAATAGTTTTTGTAAGGGATTCCTCAATTTTGCCAAGTTTTCTATGAATTGTTCAGCGTAATTTAAACATCCCAAAAATCTTTGTAATTGTTTTTTGTCTTCTATTTTATCTGGAAACTTAACAATTTTTTCTACAATATGTTCCTGTAATTCTATTCCACTTGAGTCTAATTTTAGTCCTAAGAATTCTATTTTAGATTTACAAATTTCTGTTTTCTTCTTAGATAATACTATTCATGTCTTTTGACAAAGAAGGGAAAATATTTGTAAATGTTTATAATGTTCTTCCACATTTTTACTGGCTATTAAAATGTCATCAACATATACTAGACAAAAAGAGTTATATGGTTCAAATACCTTATCCATTCTTCTTTGATATATCTGTGGAGCATTTTTTAATCCAAAGGGCATTACCGTCCATTCATAATGCAGAGGCTCGATTTCCTAATTCAATATATATATATACATATTTTTATATATATATAGATATATATGTGTATATACATATATATATGTATATATGTATATACATATATATATATGTGTATATATATGTATATATATATATATGTTTATATATATATATATATATATATATATATATATATATATATATGGGTCCATCTTTAATACGCATGTGGGTAGCTACCGCCCCCTATTTTGGTTAACTGTTTTTTTGTGTTTCGTACTTTTGTCATGTAGAGGGTTACTTTACTTTGTAAACTGTAAAGTTTCATGCATAGATAGTTAGGTTTGCAATAGTAGATTCAAAAACACGGTTATATACATATTTGCTGTGTATTTTTCACAGATTTACTTTTTTATTCGCATAGTTACTTTTTTATCAAAATAGTTACTTTTTGATATCATGATTATTTTTCTGACCAGAAGAGTTACTTTTTTTTGGCTGTCGGGTAGCAAACTCCAAGTTACCCACGCAGGTATTAAATGAATGCCCATATATATATATATATATATATATATATATATATATATATATATATATATATATATATATATATATATATATATATATATATATATATATATATATATATATATATATATATATATATATATATATATATATATATATATATATATATGGGCCTAACTTTATTGCCCGCGCGGGTAGCAACCCGCCCACCCTTACCATCACTTTTTTTCAAAAAAAAAATTGCAATTGTAGTGGACTATTTTGTCTAGCTCTCCAAAAAATTTTGGCAAAAAATAATATCATTTGCCCCTCCAAAATCAAAAAACCCGTCGTTATATATATATGTTGTATATTTTGTACAAAGTTACTTTTTTGGCCAGCAGAGTTATTTTTTTGGCCACCATAATTACTTTTTTGACAGCATACTTACTTTTTTGGCTAGGAGAGTTACTTTTTTAGCTGCAGGGTAGCAAAAATCTAGGTTACCCGTGCGGGCAACGAATGAACACCCTATATATATATATATATATATATATATATATATATATATATATATATATATATATATATGCGTATATATGTATATGTATATGTATATGTATATATATATATACGTATATATATGTATATGTATATGTATATGTATATATATATATGTATATATAGGGCAATGATCCAGTGACAAACATATCTTAGTGAGAGCATGAGAGGCATTTGAATAACTGTCAACATAGATGAATTTTTCATAATCCAACCATACATATTAGAATTATACCTTAGTATTTACCTTCCTTTAAAATTGTATCACCAACCAATTTATAGATCATTCATAACAACCAAATACTTTTTGACGCTCTATATTGAATTTCAGGTTGACCGTTGGATGTAAAAAGCATATATTGTACATTTGGACATGTAAACAATGTCTAATTGTAATGATTTTTTGTTAGGAGGTAAATGAAATGATGCTTTTTCCATCTATACATTTGTATTTTAAAAAATAGTTACGAATTTGTAATTATTCAAATGTATATCATGCTCTCGTTGTAGGATGTTTCTCACTAGATCTCTACCCCATATATATATATATATATATATATATATATATATATATATATATATATATATATATATATATATATATACATATATATATAGGGCCCATCTTTATTACCCTCGCGGGTAGCTACCCGCCCACCCTTCTGATCACGTTTTTTCAAAAAACAAATTTCGAAATTGTAGAGGACTATTTTGTCTAGCTCTCCAAAAAATTTGAGCCAAAAATAATATCATTTGCCCCTCCAAAATCAAAAAACCCGTCCTTATATATATTTGTTGTATATTTTGTATAGAGTTACTTTTTTGGCTAGCAGAGTTATTTTTTTGACACCATAGTTACTTTTTTTACAGTAGAGTTACTTTCTTAGCTAGGAGAGTTACTTTTTTGGCTGCAGGGTAGCGAAAATCAATGCTACCCACATGGGCAATGAATGAACACCCATATATATATATATATATATATATATATATATATATATATATATATATATATATATATATATATATATATATATATATATATACTTATATATAGGGCAACGTTCCAACGAGAAACACATCTTGGCGAGAGCATGAGAGTCATTTGAATAACTCTCCTGATAGATCAATTTTTCATAATCCAACTATATAGATTACAAGTATACCTTAATAATTACCTTTCTAAACAATTTCATCACCATCCGAGTTGTAGATCATTCAGAACAACAAAATACTTTTTGATGCTCTATATTGAATATCACACTGACCGTTGGATGTAAAAAGTGTATATTCTACATATGGACACATAAATAATGTCTAATTGCAATGATTTTTGTGAGAAGGTAAATGAAGTGATGCCTTTTCCATCTGTATGGTTGGACTTTAGAAAATAGTTCCAAATTTTTAGTTATTCAAATGCCTCTCATGCTCTCAACGTAGGATATTCAAGACTGCTGAAAATTGTGCATTTATATTCCAAGATTATTTAATCATTGCAGTGATTGATTATTTTCCTAAAAGTCCAAGAACATATAAATAAAACTCCAGTTAACCAAAGAAAAACTAAACTATGATAATTAATTCTAGAACTAAGAAAATCAACAAAATAATCCTAAAGAGATAACTAAAAGATGTAGTCAAAATTGATAAAAACACAATTTATTAGGAGCCCGTCTTTGCAGCTATTGGAAAGGGTGATTTATTCATATACATTGAGCTCCATGTTTTTACGGCTACTCTAGATTCCCGATAAGAAATATACTCAAGAATAATGTAAAAATTACGATAGATGCAAAACTAAAATGAGATCTAGAATGATACAAAATATAGTGTACAAGCTAACATTGGATGCCATTTTTTTGTGGAGTCCCCTTGACTCTCCTGGGGGGGGGGGGGGTATCTGACAGGAATGGTTGTTGGTGGCGGCTAAATTACCTCATATTTATTGTTGGTCAGTCAACTGCATTAAATCACTTGCTTCAACCCTAAGTCACATTGCTCAAACCTCATTCAGGGCTCAATGATGCCATAAGGTCATTAAGACCATCATACTATCACAAGATATAAAATCCTTTTCATAATATCACATGGTATCAACCCTTATCAACACAAGAGGATTACACCTCATTTAGGGCTCAACCATGCCCAAAGGTCACTAAGACCATCATACTATTCCCTGCAAGATCATCATTATCATTGCATGCCTTATAACTGTTGGGTTTTGGAGGAGGCAGAGAAGCAGCGGAAACAAAATTTTCTCCCCAAACCCAGAACAAAAGGAATCGTGTCAACGTCTATATAATAGGAAAGATAGTTTGTTAATGATACCTTGTCCCGAGGCTTGCTCGGCGATAGTACCTCGCGCCTTGCGCGGTCCCCACCTCCGGTCTTAGACGGTGTCTGTGCAGCTCCTGGTCGCACTGGGACTGACGACTCCTCCTCCTACCAGACTGTTGGATGACAGTTGTCCTCCTGAGCGGCAGTGACCTCCCGCCTCTGAAGTAGTCCACACGGACCACCTGGAACTCCACTCTCCTTGTCCCACAAGGAAGTGGAAGGAGTCGCACCCTCCTGTTGATGTACTAGTCGCCAACACACTCCCCTATTGTCAATTGCAACTGCAGTTTTCCTTCCCTTGCTGCACCTCCCTTTGCGAGAAGCACTTTCTCGGGCTCTCTCTCGGTTACCAAAACCAGAGAGAACGACAACTTTACAGAGCAACCAACTTGCACTGAGTTGTACTCTGAGAAGCCCCCAATACCCCTATATATATAGGCGGGTCATGGGAGAGGGTTCTCTGTCCCCGGCAATATGGGACTAAAAGTAGGAGAAGAAGGGTTCAAGATTTTCCACAAAAGCAACCAACTCGCAACCTGAACCGGTCGGTTCACAAGTGAATCGGTCGGTTGGGGACCTGACCGATCGGTTCACTACTGAACCGATTGTTTGGGACCCTTGAACCGATCGGTTCACTCCTGAACCGGTCGGTTGGGGTTCCAGGTTGGTTCCCAATTGACTTTCCTTCTTTTGTTTCCAATTGGTATCAAATACCAATCCTATTTCCAATCAAATTGGATAATTGAAATGAAAGGAAAATTCTCACCAATCCTACTTTCCCAAGTTGCTCGGTTGCACCAGTTGAACCGATCGGTTCAACACTTGAACCGATCATTTCACTCTGTGCATGAGCCAATCGGTTCAACAATTGAGTCGACCGGTTCAGCAACCTCAGCCGACCGGTTCATCACATGAGCCGATCGGTTGGGAGTGCAGGTTGTGCAGAATCAGTCAAATGTGATTTCAATCAATCCGATACTCCAATCAATGCGTCCAACACCTTGAACATTATGATATTGAGCTATCGATTAATTGAGTGTTTAATTGAACTACTAAACTCCTTTAGTAATCAATCTAAACATTGTTTGTGGATAAAACTCCTCTTCCAGGTTAAATCCTATGTGTGTGACCCTGCAGGTCCATTTCACATTGGCAGTGAAAGTCCATAACACTTATGACTTCACAAGAAAAGAGCGGTGTCTAGTCACACATCATTGCTACCCAAGTGAAATAGAAAGTTGGAGAACAAATTTCATCCCTACAATCCGTGAATGGTGTTATAGTGAATGTATAATTCCTTTGTCACTGATATCCAAAATGAACTCAAGGCATGGAACAGTCATCCTGTCAATGTTCATTCATTTCCTTGATCTCAGAGTAGACCGAGTGAGATGTGTATGACATCAATATCACATATTGATTCACACGTGCATGTGCATGCCTTTTCTCAATCCTACTCATCAAGTGGCCAAGGATATCAAACTCCCTCAGGAGGGACAAATCCCATATCTATCACTCACCCCTCAAAAGCCCCATGTGTCAAAGCCACCCAATCATCACCTTTATAACAGCCCATGTTTCAGGACTGCGTTTGATGATGTCAAAGTGTACCCAACGACATGTGTAGAGTGTAGTGATTTCAGGTTTAAGAATCACACTCACCACCATCACTGTGAGAGCTGACTGTGACTACCAAGTCATGGTTCCATGTGTCACTCTCACGTTGGGTCTGTTCGGTACCTTGTTCTCTAACAAGTACCTATGTGCTTGGTTTGATATCACTATATCATGACTAATGAGATTATGTCATCAACCTACACACAATCTAGTCTTTAGTGTTATTGATGTCTATGGTTATTTCCACAATAACAACCGACCAGGGACTAAACAAGAAAGAATATTCTTAGCATCCGTATGATCTCATCGTTTAGGTCCTCAACCCAAAAGCATACGTCATTGAGTAAAACAATCTTTAGACATATATCATGTTACACCATCATCTCAGAAATTGTTTAAACATATAGATTGGGAATTGCCTTTATTATTATTCAAATCATTCACAAACTATCCCATTACAATCATCATATGACTTTCTCTATGGGCATACATACCAACAAACTCCCACTTGCACTTAGAGCCAGTCACCAAGGAAACACAGTCCTTGTGACCTAGCATGACCATCATGCTTCTGCTGAGCAAGGGCCTTAGTCAGTGGATCAGCTATATTGTCTTCAGTTGGTACTTTGCAAATCTTCACATCTCCTCACTGTACGATCTCTCGTATGAGATGGAAGCGCCGCAGTATGTGCTTGGACCGCTGATGTGATCTGGGCTCCTTAGCTTGTGCAATAGCTCCATTATTGTCACAATAAAGCTCAATTGCATCACACCTACTGGGAACTACACCAAGTTCAGAAATGAACTTCCTGATCCACACAACCTCCTTTGCTACATGTGAAGCAGCAATATACTCGGCCTCTGTAGTAGAATCGGCAACTGTTTCTTACTTGGAACTCTTCCAGCTCACAACTCCATTATTAAGGCAAAACACAAATCCTGACTACGATCTGTAATCATCTTTATCGGTTTGGAAGCTTGCATCGGTGTAACCCTTTACAACCAGCTCTTCCTCACCGCCGTACACAAGAAACTGATCCTTAGTCCTTCGCAAGTACTTGAGGATGTTCTTCACGGCTGTCCAGTGAGCATCCCCGGGATCTGACTGGTACCTGCTTGTCATGCTTAGAGCATACGAGACATCTGGGCGTGTGCACAACATAGCGTACATGATGGATCCGATGGCTGATGCATATGGGATCCCATTCATACGCTCTCTCTCTTCACAAGATTGGGGACATTGAGCTCTAGAGACGGTGACTCCATGTAGCATGGGGATGTTGCCTCTCTTTGAGTTCTCCATGCTGAACCGCTTCAGCACCTTGTCAATGTACGTGCTTTGACTTAGTCCGAGAAGCCTTCTAGATCTATCTCTATAAATCTTAATTCCCAGAATGTAGGATGCTTCTCCTAAGTCCTTCATTGAGAAAGTTTTCCCAAGACAAGTCTTTACCTTCTCTAAGGCTAAGACATCATTCCCCATCAAAAGTATGTCATCCACATACAATATGAGGAATGTGGTTGAGCTCCCACTAACCTTCTTGTACACACAAGGTTCATCTTCATTTTGAATAAAGCCAAACACTTTGACTTCCTCATCAAATCGAAGATTCCAACTCCGAGATGCTTGCTTCCATCCATAGATTGACCTTTGTAGTTTACATACTTTATTGGCATTCTTTGGATCTACAAAACCTTCAGGTTGTGTCATGTACACATCCTCATGTATATTCCCGTTAAGGAATGCGGTTTTAACATCCATCTGCCAAATCTCATAGTCATAATAAGATGCAATAGCAAGCATGATCCTGATGGACTTAATCATGGCAACTGGAGAAAAGGTTTCGTCATAGTCAACACCTTGAACTTGTCAAAATCCCTTTGCAACCTATCTACCTTTATAAGTTTGCACATTGCCATCCATTTCGGTCTTTTTCTTGAAGACCCACTTGCACCCTATGGGTTTTACCCCTTCGGATGGTTCCACCAAAGTCCATACTTTGTTGGAGTACATGGATTCCATCTCGGCTCTCATGGCTTCAAGCCATTTCTCAGAATCTGGTCCCTCCATAGCCTCTACGTAGGTAGTTGGATCATCTATGATCAACTCTCCACCTTCTTGAGTTACAAGGTATCCAAACCTCTCAGGATCAAGGTGATTCCTACTAGATCTACGAGGTCCTTGTTTTACCTGAGGAGACTGAGATTCCACAACACCTTGTGAATCTGCATTTTCCTCTGGTACATCTACCAGTTCAATGTTTTCTTGTTGGGCTTGAATCTCTTCAAGCTCTATATTCCTCCCACTATTTCCTTTGGAAATAAATTCCTTCTCTAGGAATACAGCATCCCTGGCAACAAACACTTTGTTGTCAGTAGGGTGGAATAGATGATATCCCTTGGTCTCCTTGGGATATCCAACAAAATAACATTTATCGGATTTGGGTCCAAGATTATTAGGAAACATTTTCTTAACATAAGCCTCACAACCCCAAATCTTCATAAAAGACAAATTGGGATGCTTCCCAGTCCATATCACATATGGTGTCTTTTGAACTGATTTAGATGGTACTCGGTTAAGTGTAAATGTGGCGGTTTCAAGAGCATAACCCCAGAAAGAAATTGGAAGATCAGTAAAACTCATCATTGATCGCACCATATCCAACAATATGCGATTCCTTCTTTCAGACACACCATTATGCTGTGGTGTTCCAGGCGGAGTCCAATGTGATACAATACCACAGGCTCACAGAAGGTCTTCAAACTCCTGGCTCAAGTATTCTCCACCTCGATCGGAATGAAGTGCCTTAATACTTTTACCAAGCTGGTTCTGTACTTCATTCATGAAATCCTTGAACCTTTCAAGGGTTTCTGACTTATGTTTCATCAGGTACACATAGCCATACCTACTGAAGTCATCAGTAAAGGTAATGAAGTATTGATACCCACCTCTGGCATTAGTTCTAAAAGGCCCACATACATCAGTATGTATGAGTCCTAATAGATCACTAGCTCTCTCTCCTTTACATGAAAAGGGAGTCTTGGTCATCTTGCCCGACAAACAAGATTCACATGTCTCTATTGATTCATAATCAAAAGAGTCTAGATAACCATCTTTATGGAGTCTAGAAATGTGCCTCTCATTTATGTGCCCTAGACGACAATGCCAGAGATATGTTTTGTTTGAGTCGTTGAGTTTTTGCTTTTTGGTGTTTACATTGTATACACTTGTCTCCAAGTCTTTCAAGTATAGACCATAAGACATAGGGGCACTACCATAAAAGATCCCATCTTTAGAAATGGAACACTTTCCATTCTTAATAAGAAATTCAAATCCATCTTTGTCCAAACAAGAGACAGAAATGATATTCCTATTTATGGCAGGTACATCATTGCAGTTCTTCAACTCTATTATTAGCCCACTAGGTAGAGTTAACTCATAGGTTCCTACGGTACTGGCGGCAACTCTTGCCCCATTGGCAACACGTAGTTCAAGCTCGCCTTTCCCTGAAGGCCTACTTCTCTTAAGATCCTTCACATTTGAACAAATGTGAGATCCGCATCTGGTATCAAGTACCCATGACGAAGAAGTAGTAAAGTTAATCTCGATCATGTATACACCAGAAGTAGAGATCTCTATCTCCAACTTCTTCTTCCATTGTTCCTTCCATCCTCTCCATGTAGAAGAAATTGGTTTGGCGAGAGAACACTTCTCTCCCTTACCTACTTTCTTCTTCACCAACGCATTAAGCATACATAGAGTGGATTCTAAGGCTCCTAGTATATCTAGATTATGCAGAACACTTCTCACAGTCCTCAACGAGTTATGGAATTTATTCTCAATTTATTTGCCCAATTTAAAAGATGATTCTTTATCCATTCTACAAGAGAAAATTTGCATTTGTCAAAACCTTTTTAATTTGATTTGAATAAATTTGACGATAGTTAATTAGGACTTTAATTAATTACCGCTCCCACTATTTTGACTCAAACTGATAGCCCTCACCATCAATTTGGAAGATTGCAGCGCACAATCTTCTAGTGGGTCAAGATCCTGGAATCCTGTAAGCCATGGACCAGCTTTGGCTGTCACCCACAACTCAGATCTTCCAGGTGGGCAACTCTTGTCAATTGCATCATATGCAACTCTTGATGAATGAACATGCGCAACACCTTGCCATGAACACTACGTGCCTCTGGGCTTAGACGCTCTAAGAATCACCAGTTAAGTCTAACCCAAAAGCCGACATGGTAAACATGCACCCTGCTTTGGCAGAACCTACATGTTGACCCTTCACACTTCCACAAGATAGACGGTGCACCACGCTTTGGCGTAACCTGCGCTTGGTCGATCAAGTTTGCCATGTGTGTCACTAATGGAAGGCATATAAGACTTAATATTTAATGAGGGATTTGGTTTTTATATACATATACATATACATATCCAATCACCACAATATATAGTACGCATCATATACATGCTATATCCCACAGAAAACATGCAAAAATGATAAAAGGCAATGATTATGGCCATCCTATTTGTGATTCCTCGAGCCAAAAGGAATCACGGTCATCTAGGTCTACATCACATGCAACCTGTATAAGATGAAATTTGTGCCTGCCTTTCTGGGTTTGATCAACTCATCTCCATGACTGATCGGCTCGCCATCAGGTAGGTTGTTCAGGCGCCACCAGCCGATCGACTGGCGCCTCCAGCCGATCGGTTCACCAGTCATCATGCATTTTCTCAGGTCGCCACCCGCTCGTCTCGTTCCTCGAACCGGCCGTCTGAATCACCAATCGATCGGTTCACTCCTTGAGTCGATCGTCTTCAGGTCATCCTCCGTTTCTTTGACATAACAGGAAATAAAATATATCCTATTTACAATTGAATTGTGAAACCCCGAGTTACATTCTGGGGGAGCAAAGGTAGGAAAAGAATTCTCGAATTATTTTGAGTTACATCAGGAATAGGAGAAAGGGAATCGGTGCGCAGACCGATATGCAAGCAACCACACAAACAACCACACATAGATATAGGGGTTTATAGGCCATAATCATGCTACACATCCACCACAAAACTCGTTTAAGGGCGACGCGTATCGAATGCATTAATATTACATATCATATATGTATATTAGGGATTTGTGGATTGGACATGTATAAAGCCGATATTATTCGCATCGCATGCAATAAATAAAGGCGACAAACCAAAATCGATCATATCAATAATCCTAAAATATAGAGCGGTTGACTTGGCTATGATACCACTGTTGCGTTTTGGAGGAGGCAGAGAAGCAGCGGAAACAAAATTTTCTCCCCAAACCCAGAACAAAAGGAATCGCGTCAACGTCTATATAATAGGAAAGATGGTTTGTTAATCATACCTTGTCCCGAGGCTTGCTCGATGATAGTACCTCACGCCTTGCGCGGTCCTCACCTCCGGTCTTGGACGGTGTCTGTGCAGCTCCTGGTCGCACCGGGACTGACTCCTCCTCCTCCTACCGGACTGTCGGATGACAGTTGTCCTCCTGAGCGGCAGTGACCTCCCACCTCTGAAGTAGTCCACACAGACCACCTGGAACTCCACTCTCCTTGTCCCATAAGGAAGTGGAAGGAGTCACACCCTCCTGTCAACACACTCTCCTGTTGTCAATTACAACTGGAGTTGTCCTTCCCTTGCTGCACCTCCCTTTGCAGGAAGCACTTGCTCGGGCTCTCTCTTGGTTACCAAAACCAGAGAGAACGACAACTTTGCAGGGCAACCAACTTGCACTGAGTTGTACTCTGAGAAGCCCCCAATACCCCTATATATAGGCGGGTCATGGGACAGGGTTCTCTGTCCCCGGCAATATGGGACTAAAAGCAGGAGTAGAAGGGTTCGAGATTTTCCATAAAAGCAACCAACTTGCAACCTGAACCGATCGGTTGGGGACCTGAACCGATCGGTTCACTACTGAACCGATCGTTTGAGACCCTTGAACCGATCGGTTCACTCCTGAACCGGTCGGTTGGGGTTCCAGGTTGGTTCCCAATTGACTTTCCTTCTTTTGTTTCCAATTGGTATCGAATACAAATCCTATTTCCAATCAAATTGGATAATTGAAATGAAAGGAAAATTCTCACCAATCCTACTTTCCCAAGTTTCTCGATTGCACCAATTGAACCGATCGGTTGAACACATGAACCGGTCATTTCACTCTATGCATGAGCCGATCGGTTCAACAATTGAGCTGACCGGTTCAGCAACCTCAGCCGACCGGTTCATCACATGAGCTGATCGGTTGGGAGTGCAGGTTGTGCAGAATCAGTCAAATGTGATTTCAATCAATCTGATACTCCAATCAATGTGTCCAACACCTTGAACATTATGATATTGAGCTATCGATTAATTGAGTGTTTAATTGAACTACTAAACTCCTTTAGTAATCAATCTAAACATTGCTTGTGGACAAAACTCCTCTTCTAGGTTAAATCCTATGTGTGTGACCCTGCAGGTCCATTTTACATTGGCAGTGAAAGTCCATAACACTTATGACTTCACAAGAAAAGAGCAGTGTCTAGTCACACATCATTGCTACCCAAGTGAAATAGAAAGTCAGAGAACAACTTTCATCCCTACAATCCATGAATGGTGTTACAATGATTTATAATTCCTTTGTCACTGATATCCAGAATGAACTCGAGGCATGGAACAATCATCCTATCAATGTTCATTCATTTCCTTGATCTCAGAGTAGACCGAGTGAGATGTGTATGACATCAATATCACATATTGATTCCCACGTGCATGTGCATGCCTTTTTTCAATCCTACTCATCAAGTGGCCAAGGATATCAAACTCCCTCAGGAGGGACAAATCCCATATCTATCACTCACCCCTCAAAAGCCCCATGTGTCAAAGCCACCCAATCATCACGTTTATAATAGCCCATGTTTCAGGACTGTGTTTGATGATGTCAAAGTGTACCCAACGACATGTGTTGAGTGTAGTGATTTCAGGTCTAAGAATCACACTCACCACCATCACTGTGAGAGATGACTGTGACTACCAAGTCATGGTTCCATGTGTCACTCTCACGGTGGGTCTGTATGGTACCTTATTCTCTAACAAGTACCTATGTGCTTGGTTTGATATCACTATATCATGACTAATGAGATTTTGTCATCAACCAACACACAATCTAGTCTTTAGTGTTATTGATGTCTATCATTATTTCCTCAATAACAACCGACCAGGGACTAAACAAGAAAGAATACTCTTAGCATCCGTATGATCTCATCATTTAGGTCCTCAACCCAAAAGCATACGTCATTGAGTAAAACAATCTTTAGACATCTATCATGTTACACCATCATCTCAGAAAGAGTTTAAACATATAGATTGGAAATTGCCTTTATTATTATTCAAATCATTCACAAAGTATCCCATTACAATCATCATATGACTTGCTCTATGGGCATACATACCAACAATAACAAGGATCAACAACGTCACTTACATATAATACACCAGATCAACATAATATTGCATTATTGAGCTAGGAGATATTCATAAACAATCATAGCAGGGTTATATTAACATTAAGAACATTTCTTTATTACATCAACATGCAAGGAATCTAGATATGATCAACCCTCATCATATTCATAATGCACATGTTTAGCATAAGAAAGTATCAACCATGTGGCTATGATAACCACCAATTAACATATCAAGGTTATGATCAAATTAAGGAGGTTATTCCACCATCATTCCATCATATAATAATGTTAAACATGAATACTTGTATTTATCTATTTGCATTAGAGTTACGTTCACAAGATAAATTATATTAATGGTATTAATTAGCACTCATACCTAAACCCTATCTCACGACATCCCCATTGGATCATGGATGCATAAGGTGAAGCATCACCATCACATTCCATACCATTCTCAGGTATGAACCCAAGCATAAATCAAGGTGTAACCATCGAATTATCGCATACTAGGGTTTCAACAATAGTAATAGGGTACTCCATGATATAGTCATTCAAGGACTATTCAAACCCAATTACCATCATTTAGTTATATTACATCTAGATATAACAAGCTCTACCTCATTACGGTTAGATATCAACACAATATGGTTGTCATCCCTTCTATTCATATGGGTGAATAGGTAAGACTACCTTATTAAGGGTAACCCTCCATTTGTTCCGTCATCATTCAACCCATATCACAATGTCACCCAGAACCATTGGATGTTTGAAGGTAAGGCCATTGGTTGTTTACATAAGTAAACACCTTGGGTAAACCATCTATGAAGTCCTTGATTTGTTCTCTAGAAAGAGTCACCATCTAACCCTAGACATCCTTTGATTAACAACACAAAAAGTTCCATTGAGAGTAGGGTAAAACCCATAATCGACTGTTCATTTAAAACAAGACATCCATTGTCACAAGTAAGCTCCTTAAGTTGATCATATAAAGGAAACCCTCTAAATCACATTATTAGGAACAAAATGTTACATTAGCCATCATTCCATTTCATTGGAGTAATAAACATTAGATCTTGACCATTGGGCCAAGTTCATATGTTAAAACCATCAATTACAGTATAGGTCTGACCATTGCATCAAGTGACCCAAGAAACCCTTGGTCTAGGGCTTAATTGATGCGACAACTATATGATTAACTCACCATAGGTTTTGGATACCTGATGGTTGAGAGGGGGATCTTGTTGTGACTGTGGAGGAGGTGGTCCTTGGTATTGTAATTGAGGTGGAGGAGAAAATTGGGGTTGGTAAGTGAAACCGTGTGATGGTTGCGGTGATGGAGGTTGAAGTGGTGCATAAGGCTTAAGATGACCATGAAAGTGATATATGGGCTGAACTTGCATTGGACTTGTACTATAGAAAACTTGTGAGGTGCCCATTGGTCTACATGAATCATTGAAATTCATCATGGGTTGGGAGGACAACATTGCTTCCGCTTGAAGAAAAAGTATTGAAGAGATCTGCTACACTTTTTTCTCAACCTTTGTCACATTCTTTTCCAAATCATCAAAGCTTTTCAACCTAGAGAGAACTTCATCCTCAATCTTTAGCTATATCTTGGACTTTGTTGTTCAAGGTAGTTGTAAGAATGAGGTGTCTCCTCTTCTTCACCAAGGAATCAACCAAATTAATTGAGTGATAAGGAACACTTCCCATTTCATTCTTCATAAAGCTCGTCACTTCCCCAAGAATCTTCATCACTTGTGGTCTTGAATCACTAGAAGTTGAAGGTGTCACACCAAAGAGTCTTTCATCATCATTAATCATGCTAGAATCTTGGATATTTGAATTTTATGCCAACTACTCAAACAAGGGTCATGTCCCCTTAGGTGTCTTAGTCATAAATGCTCCTCCACATGAAGAATGTGTTGTATCTTGACTTACTTGAAATATACTGGAGTATCTTCACTCTGTGGTATTTGATCAACTACCCTTGCAATGAGAAATTTGTAGTTTCTAGGCATGAAGTATTCTTGAAGTGGCTTGTGAGGTGCATTTTGGCCTTCCATCTTGTCTTCCATAGGTTTTTTATCACGTGCACAAGGAAAAATCAAACAAAAGAGGACAAGTTATCAAACTAATATGCACAAATAATATAGCAAATAAATAATAAATAATAGCATTGAATAGGGCACTAGGAAAAGATCAAAGCAAATCTAACTAGCTAAGTCGAGCTACTTTCTCCCTGACAATGACACCAGAAAGCTTGGTGTGTTTTTAAATGCAAACAAGTAAACTAAAAAGAGATGGTTCTTTAGGGTAAAGATCATACAACAAGTAGTAGGGAACTATGTCACTTTCTATCCTTAGCAACAATGGTAGAAATTTTTGTGTGTTTCCTCCTTGCCCTAAGTTTGACACACCAACCTGTTGAAGTTGAATAATGCACCCAAGGATCAAATGCACAACATTGAGTCTTTGAAATTTATAAATCCCTAGTAGTCTCACTTACATAAACTAACACACTTGACCTGTAAGAGAACAAAGTAGTCTTATAGTATAAGAAAGTGGAAAGTTATGGGCCAAACCCAACTGAGAAAAAGGGACATTAGAAATGAATTAGTTTCTACTTAGTTCCTACTACAGAGGCTAGGGTTGAAGCGTTTGAATGTTTATTTTGTTAATTACACTAAGGTTGAGTAAGCAAACAATTAAAGGAAAACAATAATCAAAATCTAATATAACTCTAGACGATTAGTTCTAATGAGCAAGAAATGACAATATAAGCAAGAAAAGGCATGAAAAGGAAAGAAAAGAGAAAATTACACTAAGGAATGCAAGAAAGATATACACTACACTAAGCTAGAAATTAATACTAAAGGACAATTAAAGGCGTGGACTAGCAAGAATAAGGAAAAAGAAAGCATTGTTAACTAGGAACGTAAATAGACCATCTAAGCAAGTGTAAACTAAATGAGAAGGCAAATTAGGATTTTAATCAATTATGGGAACTGTAGGTGATTTGGGGGAATTCATTTGTCAATTGAGTTGGGAATGATAACATACAAACATTACTCTTTTATTTATATTACCAAATCAAATAACAAGATAGATGCTAATGAATTTCCCTAAACTACTAATTGGCCATGGATAGAGTACGTGTCTATAGGGGATTAGTCCCTGTCACCTCCTATCCACCCTTATGAGTCTCACTTGCAATAAGGGTTTAGGTGTAACTCTATTAGGATCTAATCAAGAATAGGTTTCTAGGATAGAAGCTTTTAGGGGGTGAGGGTAGTAATAGAGAGTGGAAATGAGGTTTTAGGTCTCAAATCACCTATCATATAGCCTTTAGGAATCTCTAAACCAATTACCCTAAATATGTATAAAATTTATAATTAGATCTCTCACCTAGGTGTAGGAGTTTTGATTAACATGTAGGAAGGTGAATAGCTATCTAGAAATTGACTAACAGGACCTTGGTGCAATTTCCGAAATAGCTACATATAAGAAATTTTACTAAAATCCTAGGTGATTTCAAAAAACACCACAAAAAAATTTATGAGAAATAAAATAGAGAAATAAAATAATCATTTGAAAATGAAATTAAAAAGTTTACACGTCACTTTTATCCAACATGGTATCAAAGTAACATTTTTGACCCCAACCAGCCCACCTAAGGGGACTAGCTACTCATAGAATAAGAAAATACAAAAATAGAGAAGAAAGTGATAGATGAAGCCATGAAACTTGGTGTAGATGAAAAAATCTCCCTCTCCAACAGTTGTAAGGACATGCTCCTGAAAAATGTGTATTTATCCATTTTATTTACATCTATTAGATATATCTTTCGGATTGATTTGTTGATTATTTTCGTAGTTTTATAATTAATTGTGTTAGTTTATATTTTCTCTCTTTAATTGTACTTTTAATCATATGTTCTTGGATATTATAGAAAATGTCCCTATCAATCCAATGATTAAATACTCTTGTAATATATTTGTATAATTTCTAGCAGTCCTTATATATACCCCGTGCCAAAAAGATCATAACTTTTGCATCCCATGGTAGTATTTAATGCACCAGTATGTGTTGGAAAATAAATTCAATGCTCTATTTAAAAAAATATATTGTAAGAAATTTGTGTAGGTTCATTGGTGTTACTAGTCGATGGACTCATAATTTTGGGAATTAACATCAATGAGAGTCACATGGTCAAAATATTAAATGAAGACAAAGAAATAAATCTGTCCTTTGTAGGTAAGAAATTAATATTGTAAAATTGTATTCCTTTTACTAGGAAAGTTGGCTAATTTCATATGCTTCTATGTAGTGAAAAGAATTGAAATAAAGACTGTAAAATGCCAAAACAATAATAATTATACAAATTATTAGAGTATTAATTAGATCTATTAAAATCACCTCTTGAAAACACCAGATTCAAGCGATAAAACCAATACCATTAGAAAGCTTGCATTTTTCTGAATCCAATGAGTATTTATTTGTAATTTTTGGACAACTAAAGCAAAATATATAAATTGTACAATTCAGACCAATATGGAAACTCCAAAATCTACATGGCTCGGTTAATCTGGTCAAAGCACCGATCCTAGTTGTCCCTATTGGGGTTCACCAACTAGGTCAAACCTACTACCAATGGGGCACAAGACTTGAGCACGGAAGAGATGGTAATGAAACAAAAAGTCAGTTTTACCCCTGGTGTGAAAAATAAAGAGAAACAATCAAGGTAGTGTTGTGACAGTTCTGAAGAGTGGAAGTTCTCTTGAGAAATCCACAAGTCAATGAAATGTTGACGAAATAAGGCAACTATGTAGCGATACTGTGATTACTATTTTTGAAGAATATTTTGTAACACCTCATGTTGAGTATGTGATATCGTGTGCTCTACCTCACACTCCTGTTATAGGTTATAGCAAGCCTACTCTTCCACCTCATGTTATGCCACAATAAAATCACTATTCAAACATATCAAAAGAAAGCAAACCATAGTTCCTCGAGGCATTAGATGAGATTCCATCATCAAAAAGGAGGTAGAAGCATAATGTTGACATTCTAGAGATTTGGCAAGAGTAAGTAAATATCCCTTTGTTTGATGCTATCAAGAAAATCCATCTCATGCCAATTTTCTCAAGGACCTGTGTACTATCAAGCTAAGTCAATGGGGAGGGTGCCTAAGAAAATCAAGTTGACTGAATAAGTGATCTTTATCATCAAACATTCACTTCCTACAAAGAGGAAGGACCTAAGTGCTCCATTCATACCTAGTTACATAAAAGGACATCACATAGACCAATCCCTACTTGACTTGGTCTAGTGTGAATTTGATTCCATATAGTGTCTATGTTGGGATGGTATTAGGTAAGTTGAAACCAGATAATTGCACTCTCCAATTCATGGATCGCTCAATTAAAGTGCCTAGAGGAAGAGTGGATGATGTTTTGGTGATAATAGACAAGGAAAAGGCAACAATGTTCCCAACAGATTTCATTGTTCCTAAAATAGATCCTAAGGATAGGAAAATTCCCATCCTATTGGAAAGACCATTCTTATCTAGAATTGATACCAACATATGTGTGTAGTGTCACATAATAGTTTTTTTCATGGACATGAAGGTAAAGATCAATATTCAAGACCACAACCCAGTTAGACTAAAATGAGGATGTTGAGCATGGTCACTTGAAGAGCCCATTTGATTAATTGAAGGATATAGATCCTAATGGAGCATGTGATAAGAGATTTTCTAAACAATGGGACAAGGAAAGACTATTCCATGCAAATGAGGGATGCATCTATTATAAGAGTGGATACACAATGATTCCAAATGGTTGATGGATTGCAAGAGATGCAAGCAGCTCGGCTGAAGTCATGCAACTTAGCTCTAGTAAGAGCAACCCACATAGGTTTGGGTAATGTTTTACCCAACCTCACATTTTGGATACCTTTTGGTTATTTTTACATTTTTCCAAGAAACATGCACACACAATACTTGATGACTTTGTTGTCTGAATCATATTAGAATGGGTACATTGGAGGAAAGATGATGCATAGTGGATCTATATTGAAAAGAAAATTGCAAATTAGTAGAAAAGATACTGGAAAGAGATCAACACCATTATGGTACACAACACAGTGGTGGTGCATGCAAGCCAGAACATCCCTTGTGGGCACCATGGCCATGGTGGCTCTTCCCTTCTCAATGTAAACCTTGAGATATCTCTCCTAGTGGTTATTTTCTACCATGAATCCTTGCCCTCTACCCTATTATTATAAACTTCTATTTCATGTTGAGGAATACATGGTTTCCAAGTTTGGGATGGTAGGGTAATAAGCCCTTGATGTACCTCATTTCCCTCCACGTTCTTTATTCTAATTTTTTTCTCAAGATGATTAAAAAATATAATTAACTCCCATACTTTTGTATCCATACTTTGAGTGCTTTCTTTGCATACATGCATACCATATAGTTCATTTTCTTGCATTTTTTTGTAATTTTCATAATTTTTTCTTTTGTCATGCTTCAGATTCCATGTAGAGTTTTGTAATTTTTACATGTTTATAGCTAGAATTTGTTTGTTTCTTACTTTATGTCTCATAATGAAGGCTTACATGTGACCGAAGCCAATTTGACATCTTCTTGACCAATTTTGCATAAACTTAGACTTTCATGCCTAAAAGAATGCTTTGACCCAATATCTACTTATTGAATTTAACATAATGAACTTTGATAAATACATGCTATATTTTCATGATCTATTGCTAAATGCTCCCAGTTAATCACATTTTACATGTGAATCACCACTTTCATGCTTGTAAATTGCTGGGTTCATTAGTTATTTGAGAAAGACACAAATTCTTAGGGTTTGTCGATTATCATGGTAAAAATGTATTTTTCATATTTCTCATTCATGTGGTGTGTCATTGCTTGATTTTTTCAATTCAGGAGATCCCATGTTGAAACCCACACCAGTTACCCCTCTTTGAATCACTTTTCTTTCACCAGTCCTTATCTCTCTGCTTCATGAAAAGATGTCAAAGAGCACATATTCAGCCTTGGCCATCTTCCAAAAGTTTGAGATGGCTATATTTATATCTGCTTAATTCACTCTCTCTACCATGTGCCCTACCTACACCATGGGCAAAGAAAAGGAAAAAAATAAATGGAAAAAAATAAGATGTACGTATGTAATATCATCTAATAAAGAAAATATTAGTGTTGCTATGTAATAGCACTCCAACAAGTTACCACAACCCCTTTCTCCTATTTACATGCCCATGAATCTAGGAAACATCTAACCTAGCTCATTTCACTTGTTTACACAACAATGAGGGTTACTTAGTGTGGTTTGTCATATGAGATGGAATGTATGAATGTAACTAACAACTCTAGTCATTTTTATTGTCAGAACCATGAAATGGTTTACCTAGAGATATATGAATGACAAATGTATTGGTTATCATTCTATGGCCTATATTTGAAGTTTTTATTCTCAATGCATTAATCATAATAGATTTTTAAAAGATGAGAGAAAAGAAGTGAAATATATGTTCTTCATCATCATTGAGACCATCTAGTCAATATATTCATGTTGCAATGCATTTTTTGTTTCTTATTTGTTGATAAATGTAAGAGAGATTGAGGTGGAGCACACTTGAGGACAAATATGTTTAATGTTTGGATTGGTGATGCATCCCTAATTTAGGATTTATCTTGTGTCATTTTGTACTTTATTCACATCTAAGCATGTTAGAATGCACATTACTTTCCTAAATATGCATATTTATATAAAAATCACATGTAGATATTATTTGTGTGTTTTTAGGTACTTAGAATGTGTCTTGAATAGATGGGATAGAGAGAGGATGATCCTAGAATTTCTCTACCCCTATAGATGCCCATAGTGAGTTCAAAGACTTCCCCATCCAACCCCTAGTGACCAAGAGTCAACTCAAGCAAAGAAATCCATATATGAACAAAGTTCAAGTTCATAGTGCTACGAAAAAACCCAACATGACTGTGGTTCTAATGAATGGTCTTGTTGGCAAAGACAAGCCTTGAAGATATAGCTCAACAACATGTCCATGCAATCCAGCACGATCGTGCCAAGATGGACCCACCATGGTCTTGCATCCTACTATGGACATGGAACGATGATCTTAGGATGCCCATTTTGCTCTGATCAGCTAACTACTTCCACCATAATAATGGAAGTGTGACACAACACGGCCGTGTAACCACCTGCCCACCATGCTCGTACTGCTCAGCACATCTATTCCACTAGCCATTCATAAAACCAAAACAACATAACTTATTTTTCCATTTTCCCACCTTACCCATTCCAAACGAGCATGACCATGGTGCACCCAGGCCACCATGGTTGTGGTACATAACACGAATGTTCTGTCTAGGAACCCTACCCAATTTTTCTATTGCTTTTCCCATTATACCCCCACTTGACCTAGTGCTTCCCCACCACCTATATATACTTGGGCAGTAGTTGGAGCATAAGGTTAGCTACCTTATACTCCTTCTTTGATCCTCCATTTTTTACCTTAGATATTCAATCACTCCCCTACCCCATTTAACCTCCATTTCACCATTTACACCACAAAACCCTAGACATCTAGGGTTTATACCACTTTCTACTATCATCCCATGTCATTCCACATTGGAGGAGGAGTAGTAGTTCCTTGCACCTACTGGAGAGGGAGAATTCTTCATCTACACTGAGTTCTATGGCACATCTACCTCTGTCTTCTCTATTTTGGTAATTTCTTATTCTATGGGTAGTTGGGCCCCTTAGTCAGTCTGTTTGGGGTTGGGTATGTTACCTTGATACCATGTTGGGGGGAAGGGATATTTAAACTTTGTAATTTTATTTTATAGTGATTATGTTCTATTTCTATGTCATTTCTCACAAATTTTTTGTGGTTTGTTCTTGAAATTACCTAGGATTATAAGAAAAATGATTATATGCAGCTAATTGAGGAATTGCACCTAGGTCCGATTAGAGGATCCATAGATATCTATTAACCTTCCTACATGTTAATCAATTCTCGTACACCTAAGTGAGATATCTAAGTAGTTGGTTTAGAAATATTTGGTGTAATTAGTTTGGAGTTTCTTAAAGGCCAGATAATAGGTGTTTAAAGGCTTAAAACATCATTTCCACCCTCCATTACTACCGTCAACACACAAGTACCCTAGAAGCTTTTATCGTAGAAACATAAACTTGATTAGATACTAATATAATTACACCTAAACCCTAATCAAAGTGACTATTGTAAGGTTTCATAGAATGTGATATCAACTAATTCCCCTACACACCCTACCGCATCCATGTCCAATTAATCATTTAGGGAAATTCATTAGCATCTATCTTTTTGATTAGTTTGGTAATTAAATGAAATAGTAATGTTTTTATTTCATCTCCCCTAACTCAATTGAAAAGTAAATTTCCCTAAATAACCCACACTTCCCATAATTGTATTAAAACCCCAATTTATATTCTAGTTTAGTTCATGCTTGCTTAGTTGGTCTCTTTACAATCCAAGTTAATTGTTCTTGTGTTTTCCTTACTCTTGCTAGTTTAGGTCTATAATTTCCCTTTAGTCTTAATTGCTATCTTAGTGTAGCCTAGATCTATTTTTTCTAGCCTTAGTATAGTTTGCTTTTTTTTCATGTCTTTTCTTGCTTAGCTTGTCATTTCTTGCTCATCATAAGTAGTTGTCTTGGGTCAGTTTAAGTTTTGATTCTTGTTCTCCTATAGTTGTTTGGTTTCTCGACCTTAGTATAATTAAGAAAATCAACCTCCAAACCTTCTGCACTCTGTAGTAGGAACCTAGCCAAAAATATCTCATATGTAGTGCCCCCTTTTCTCTCTCTAATTAAGTGCCACTTTCCTATACTATAACACAACCCCATGCTCTTGCGGGTGGTTTGTTGTTTTATGTGAGAGAGCCTATTAGGGTTTTATAAGTTTGAAAGCCTCACTATTGTGCATTCAAGCCTTGGGTGCATCTAATCAACTTTAACTGGTTGGTATGTAAACCTTAGGTTGAGGAAAAGTGCACCACTCCTTCCTATGGCTTCTCTTCAGGTGGGTCTTTTTGGCTTTTACCACTCACTATTGAAGTGTCCCTTTTGACCATACACATAACATCTAGGAATGGAGGAGGAGGGTTTACCATTGAAATTCTCTCCCCTTGAGTAATGAGATTCAAGATCACTAGGGGAGTTATCTTCACTTGATGATGGAAAATCTTGGCTAATGACTTGTTATTGCACAATAGGTTCAAATTGAGATTTGAATGCACCCTCCTTGACCTTCTTAGACACATTATCTTCTTGTTTTTCTTCTTCTTCTTGCTTCTAGTCTCACTTCATAGGCTTGTAGATTTTCTACGAGCTCTTCAATAAGAATTTGAAAAAGAGATTTTATTTGTTGAATGGAAGCCACCTTTGTTTTCTACCATTTGAAAGAGATATAAGGATATTTGAATTTATCTTACCTTGATCCATAGTATGACCCAAAGCTACTGGATATTCACAATAGTGTTTAGCCTTGAGTACATTTTAACAACTCTATCCTTCTTTCACATCTTGAAGTTTTAAAGAAGATCGTTGAGCATATACACCTTTTGGATTCATTGACTTGCTTAGTTTCTTAATAAGTGATGCAAAGCTTGTTACAAATCTCATACAATATATCCTAAGAAGAAATCCAACTTAACTCAATTTAAGTATGTGTGGCTTAGATGATGGTAATGGCTTTAGCATTTAGTTGAGATTTCTTCAACGAAGCCTCATTCCATGTAGCAACATATCCTTATAAATCTTTATAGGGAAAGCCAACAACCTTCCACATATCATAGCTCATTCCTTGAATGTAGAATTGTATCCTCCTCTTCCAATATAGGTTTTTGGTGCCATCAAAGATAGGAGGATGCAAGGAGAAGATAGCCTCTATGTTGAGACATCCAAATAGATGTTTGCTTGTCTTCTCTACTAGTTGTAGTACTTAGTTAAATAAGACCAAGATTGAATAAAAATTGTTGGATCTATGGGCTCTACATGGGGTGAATTCAGATAAAATCACATAAAAAGAACACATTAGACCCTCAAGATATTTCCTAAAATATATTGCAACATTAAAAAGCAAGGAAGAGAGAGATTGAGCAAATACCAAAAGAAGGATAAGATGTATAGTGGTTCTAAAATCCTAACTAGGAGATGTACATCCATTACCTAGACGGGTCAATCTCTAGTATTTGTAACTTGTCTCACTGTATATTTTACACTATATGAGTTACAACAATATGACCATCCCTGCAAGCACAAGGCCTAAACTAGAATTCATTTTTGGATCCAGGATCCAATAACTACTACAAAGGTCTTACCTATCTATCTAATAAGAATTTTCTTCCTTCAATAAGGACTTTCCCATTATTGTAGAAGATCTTCAGCCTTTGATAAACCCATCCTTCTTCAAGGAAGTCACCATCAAACCACCAACATCCTAGATAGAGATTGGGAAAGAGAGTGGAGAGCTTCACAAAATGTACATTGGGGAATCTCTCTTACAAGGATCCTAACTCACTTAGATTGGATGTTGAGTAGTAATCAAGCATGATGGATATTCAGTGCTCTTGAAGGAAAAAACTCAACTATAACAGGGGAGCATAGAGGCAAACTTGTAATGAAGTCTAATGGCCCCTTTTATAGTTGAGGTTTCCAACTAGACAATAGAGACACTTAGGATCAAATTCTAGCCATTTTGAGTGTTGCAAGAGATGTATGTTTTTAGTTTTGTGGCACTCAAACAGTTAGAAAAACTATCAAACACTTTATCGTAAAGCTGTGACAAAGTGGATTTTAGTATAAGAATGAGTTATTTAGTTTTTTACCCTTGTATGTTCCCTCATGAACTCAAATTATTTTTCTTGGCTTCTAAATCAATATTGACACTCAAATACGAAATATGGTGAGCAATGTAGTTTTTATACACATTATACACCACAAATTGGATTCATTCATCACTTTGTCCAAAGAATAAAATTGATCCATCAAACTTTATATTTTGGTTCTCAAACTTTTTCTAAATATTCCCCACATTATTTTGGAGCTATGGTCCAAATTCATCTCATTTGGACATTCCTACAATTTTCTATGAATTATTAAAGTTTATGTATTGATAACCCCTTTATTTCCCTTGTATCTGCTCTTTTTCTTGGCTTTGCCATGTCAATGATCCAAATAAGGGATCTAGGGTGATTTTTGGCCCTTAGATCTGCCTCTCATGGATCCGAGCCTGATTCGAAGACCACTGAGTTGTTATCAACCTCCCACTAATTCAGAGGAGGTGTTAATGCAACCCAATCGAGCAAACTCGCGCTCTTGACCACAATTCAAAGTTATGAGCAAGCCAAAATGATATTCTCATGTTTTTGAACTCATCAAACCCTAGTTTGACCTCCAATAATGCTCTATCCAGTGGACAAAATGTGTTCCTCACTTGCTCCTCTCTTTTCGACGGCCATGGCTGCTGCCCCAAACCTTTTTGCCTTAAAACCTAACCATCTTCCCTATATAAAGACCTCCTAAGACCCGTCTCCACCTCACCTTGCTTCGAGGATCATCCCTACTCTGTTTCTGGGCCTAAAGTAGCTCAATTTTCCTTCCCCAATTCTTGTTGTTGTGTGGCACTGTCACAATGTTCATATTGGGTGTCTCTTCACCTCACTTCCTCTCCCCTCTCTCTAGCCTCCAATAGATTTGCGAGGCCAAGGCAAGCTCGATTGGCCTACTCACAGCCTACATCACCCTCTTATGCTCCCGGAGCTCCTCCACGCCGATGAGCCCCTCCGCCCCATCTTTGGGCTCACATGAGGGACTGCTTGGATAGGAGACAGGGGCTCCAAACTGCCAGTCTAGAAGGATGAACCAACTCCAAAGGCCTGTGAAATGGTCCAATAGACCCAACTAAACCAGTGGTTGGACCAACAATAAAGCCCCAAACCAAAGTTTAACCTGACTAGTAATTGAGCAAGCCAGGCACCTGTGTGGAACAATCTCAGCTGCCCAATCAAGTAATCCAATGGTCGGCCCTTTTTCATAGTAAGGTATTTTTACATCTCTCTCTGCTCAATAATCAAATAAATGATCAAAAATTACAAAAAGCGTATCTTTTGATTCCTAAATCCAAAATTTATGAATAAATAATAAATCTTGATAAAAAATCCAATGATTTGATTAAAATTACTTGTAGAGCCTAATTTCGAATAGATTTCAGTGATGTCTCTAGATCTCAAACTCTTTTTTAATTATTTCTCAACTGATTCAACAATGTTATTTAATGTTTGGAAACCCTATATTTGGACTCTGATGATTATCTTGAAACATAGACCTAATCTAGTTGACTCATCTACCCTTGAAAATGAATCATTAGTGATCTTGATATATTTATTTGATTCAATCTTGACTATAATCTTTATGAATAATGAGTAATCTTGATATTGATCTTAATCTTGAAAACCCATGATATACTTTTGACCCACCAATCTAATCTTGAATTCCAATTATGCTAAGTATCATGATGATGATCTAGAAATTTGATGATGACTTGGATAATGATCATAAATTAGGGTTAACACATATGATGCTAGAAAACCTAGGTAAGTCATTCACACTCGAAAATACTTGACACTTGAAATAATTTTGCACATATTGAAATATTGGTAGTTTATAAGTGAATGACCCAACCCTAAGGTTGACATAGGAAAAGTGTAACCCTAATCTCGAATATTGAAACATGATCTCCAAATATCATGATCTTGACCCTTGATCAAAACATTGTGATTTAGGATCTAAATCGAAGGGTTGACCTATTGATTCAGATATTGATTATACTCTAATGTCTTCGGTGAAACGTACATTATTATATATCCTTCTTGGTTGTATTGAAGATACTTTTTATGTATCTCTTGATTGTATACTTATCAATATACTTGTTTGAACTATTGTTACCTACTAATTAGTCTTCTATGTTTCCTATATTATATTTTGAGAGAAACATGAGAACATAATTGATATTTCCCATTATGACTGTCCGCATATTGATAATGATGTTGATGTTGAAAATGTTGATAATGTTGATATTGAGTGCAAGTGACCTCCGCATTCAGAGGTGGGACTTGTACATTGGCCTCCTACCTCATATGGAGAGAAGGAGCTTAGTGACATCCCCCATCGTTTTGGGGCGATAGAGTCACACAAAATATATAAGCATGCTTCTCGATTACATCTTAATGGGAACTCGTAATAAAAATAGAATTGTTTGAAATAAATATTTTGTCAAATAAATGTTGGATTTGGATAATCACTTGTTATACTTTTGAATATAAGTCCTTCCTAGTATACTCTTTTGCTATAAACGGTTTTACTTGATTTTCATAGTGTACCATTCAATTTCCTGATTGTGTCTCAATTTTCTTGATTTTAGGCAAGACAAATGAAACACTACTAAGATCACTTCTGCATTGCATATACTTTGACGACAAGGATAAATCAGATATATCTCCTATATTGGGTTAGTTTGTTCTTTAAATATTCAGTTTTCGAGTTATTATTTCTTATTGTATATGGTAGTGTGTGAGATCCTATCGGGTCACTTAGGGACATGCTCTTCAATCCTTTTAACATTTTCTAGGTAGTGGGATTGGTATTGGGGTAAGAACGGTCCCATGACAGTTGGTATCAGAGCATACACAATCTCATATGCTTTAAGTAAATAATTGCTCAAGTCTCTTGAACCCAAGAAACCCTAAAGTCCATAATGGTGAAAATTGAGGTGTCTAGTCTTGGGGTCCTGGCATAATTTCTCCTGTCTGTTTTCACGGTGGTTGATATCCCCCACTCCACCTAGCCTTAATTGATCCATAACTAGACCTAAAGGTTCTCTTAGGAAACCCTAGAGATTATTCTAGAATCTCATCTCTTTTTTAAGGACTACCCAAGCCACCCATGTAGATGAAAATTAGGTAGTCTTCTCATCTCCTCATCTGGTCTTTTTCTTATGGCCATTTACCACATGTTGTCTCAATTTTGGGTAGCTTATGCATGGGAAAAATGAAAATCAATAGAAAATTTTGAAAGTTGATACCATGATCCGACCTTAATTTGAAAATTCGATTTCAATCAATGAATCTTGAAATAAAATACTCATTATGACCCCCAATATCACGCTAACTCGATTAACCAAAACTCAACTACATGCTTCCTATGTTTGAGGTGAATGATAAAAATTCTGATATGGTGAAATAAGGAGGATTTAAACCTTATACCTCATGGTTGATAAGGTCCCCATTTTATTAAGTCCTTGTTGCCCTATTGTTGACTAAAACTCAAAGATAGTTAAGTAAACTTGTTTCCCTATTTGTGGCACTTCATGATCAGTCCATCAAGTGACTAAGTCTAGGACTCCGAAAATAATGATGTAAGACTATGATGCAAAATGTAGTTTCCTATTGACTATTTATTCCTTTTTGCAATCTTGATTTTGATATGATGAGCATGGAACCAAATCATGCACCTATTTTAAAATAATATCTTGATCATAACAGAAAGAGAATACAATTATGACCCTGGTCTTGAAAAATCTTGAACTAGCTACCATATTATAATCTTGAATTTTGATCTTATGACCTTGTAAAAAATGATTTGATAAGCTCAATGGACGTGATTAATGTAGGTAATGTGCTAGATTAGGGTGGTAGTTGACTCATGACTCCCCTAACATATTTCACATCACTATTATGATTACCTCTAACTTTTCACCTTGTTGATTATTTAGAGTTTGGAAAGATATCCCCTTTTACCCGATTTGGATTGGTTGACCTCAGCCTAATAGGCTAAATCCAGGATGATATTGATACTTGATCTTGAATCTTGATTTAATGAAAATATTGAAATATTATAATGTTGAATAAAGCTTGTGTTTGATTTCCTAGATAAACCTAGGTCTACATCATTCATCAACCTTGCAAACCATGATAATGAAATCTTGATATATAGCTCCAATGCTGCTAGATTGTTGTATATGGATGAATGATCACCCCTAAAGTTTAAAGTAGGAATCTAAACCCTAGCTTTTGAATATTTATACATATGATCTTGACGTTTAAACTTCAACTCTTGATATTTATGTAAAAAATCTAAAAACATGATATGGATCTCGAGACCACCCTTTATATATAAATAGTGACTTTCATAATCCCAAATTCTTAAATTTTTTAAATGATGACTATGTTGAATCCCTTGATTTATGACTTAGGGTTTATCTCTAATTAGGACTAGGTGGGACCTCACATTGATTTTGAGCTCAAAATCATGACATTGAAAGTATGATGTCATCTTGAAATATTGAAATATGAAATCTCAAATCATGGATGTATAACCCCACCTAGGCTAATGTAGAGGCTAGGACCCTGAGATATTGGGATTTAAAGTCACCTTGTACACTTGATTCAGGAACTCTGTTTGTTTGAACCTAAATATGATCTCTCCAAATTTGTGATGAATAGGATGCTTTCCATATTTGTGACTCATATGATGACTTTAGACAATATATGCATTAATCTTGATACTCAATTGCTCAATGATAAGTTATGTTGGTACCAAGTTGGTTATGATATGGAACATGGAATATGAATTATGATTATTGGACTATTTGAACTTTGAGGACATGATTTTGAATATATAGTTGAGAATGTTATAGTATTTGAGGATATGATCTAAATTTAGATAGTCCCAATTTTAAGGATGTTTTTGAATTTTGGGGACAAATTTCTTTTTAAGGAGGGAAGGATGTGACAAAGTGGATGTTAGCATAAGAATGAATTAGTTACTTTTTTTTACGCTTGTATGTTCTCTCATGAACTCAAATTATTTTTCTTGGATTCTAAGTCAATATTGACACTGAAATATGAAATATGGTGATCAATATAGTTTTTATACACATTATAACACCACAAATTGGATTCATTCATCACTTTGTCAAAAGAATAAATTTATTCATCATACTTCATAGTTTGGTTCTCAAACTTTTTCTAAATATTCTCCACATTACTTTGGAGTTATGATCCAAAAATCACCTCATTAAGATATTCTTATGATTTTCTATGAATTATTGAAGGTTATGAATTGAAAACCCCTATATTTCCCTTTTATTTGCTCTTTTTCTTGGATTTCCCATGTCAGCGATCCCGGGCAATTTTTGGCCCTTAGATCTACCTCTCATGGATCTGAGCCTGATCTGACAGCAACTGTTTTGTCATCAACCTCCGGCTGATTGTGGGGTGGTGTTAATGCAATCCAATCGAGCAAACTCACGCTCTTGACCATGATTAGAAGTTCTGAGCGAACCAAAACGATCTTCTTGCATTTTTTAACTCATCAAACCCTAGTTTTACCACCAATAGTGCTCTTTTTAGCCGCCAAAATGAGTTCCTTGCTTGCTCCTCCCTTTTTGGCAGGCATGATTGTTTACCTAAAACCTAACCCTCGACCCTATATAAAGGCCTCCTAAGACCCATCTCCACCTCACCTTGCTTCGAGCACCGTCCCTGCTATGTTTCTAGGCCTCAAGCATCTCAATTTTCCCTCTGCAATTCTTGTTGTTCTGCGGTGCTACCATAATGCCCAAATCGGGTGTCTCTTCACCTCGCCTACTCTCTCCTCTCCACAGGCTCCAACACATTGGCGAGGTCGAGACAAGCTTGACCGGCCAACTCATGGCCTACCTCACCCTCTATGCTCCCCGAGCTCCTCCATGTTGGTGAGCCCCTCTACCCCGTCTTTGGGCTCACACAAGGGACTACACAGATAGGAGACAAGAGCTCCAAAGTGCCAGTCTAGAAGGACCACACGGGTCCAAAGCCCGATGAATTGGTCCAATAGACCCAACTAAACCAGTGGTTGGACCAAAAATCAAGCACCTGAACCAAAGTTGAATCAGGTTAGTGATTGAGCAAGCCATGCACCTTTGTGGTACAATCTCATCCGCTTGATCAAGTGATCTAATGGTCGACCCTTTTTCATATTAAGGTATTTTTACATCTCTCGCTACTCAAAAATAAATTGAATGATCAAAACTTACAAAAAGCATATCTTTTGATTCCTAACCCCAAAATTTACGAATAAATAGTCAATCTTGATTAGAAAAATCCAATGATTTGATTATAAATACTTGGGAGCCTAATTCCCAATAGATTTCACTGATGTCTCTAGATGTTAAACTCTTGCTTAATTATTTGAAAAATGAGTCAACAATGATGTTTAATCTTTAGAAACCGTAGGTTTGGACTCTGATTATTACCTTGAAACCTAGATCTACTCTAGTTGACTCATCTACTCTTGAAAATGAATAATTATTGATCTATATCTATTTACTTTATTCAATCTTGGATATAATCTTTATGAATAATGAGTAATCTTGATATTGATCTTAATCTTGCAAAACCCTTGATATACTTTGAACCATCAATCTGATCTTAAATTCCAATTATGCTAAGTATCATGATGATGATCTAGAAATTTGATGATGACTTGGATAATGATCATAAATTAGGGTTAACACATATGATCCTAGAAAACCTAGGTAAGTCATTCACACTTGAAAATACTTAACACTTGAAATAATGTTGGACATATTGAAACATTGATTGATTATAAGTGAATGACCCAACCGTAAGGTTGACATAGGAAAAGTGTAACCCTAATCTCGAATATCAAAACATGATATCCAAATATCATGATCTTGACCCTTGATCCAAACATTGTTATTTCGGATCTGACTCAAAGGGTTGACCTATTGATTCAGATATTCATTATACTCTAAAGTCTTCGCTGAAAGGTACACTATTATATCTCCTTCTTGGTTGTATTGAAGGTACTTTTTATGTATCTCTTGATTGTATATTTGGCTATATACTTATTTGATATAATGTTCCCTACTGATTAGTCTTCTATTTTTCCTATATTATATTTTGAGAAAAATGTGAGAACATAAATGATATTCCCCATTATGACAGCTTTTATATTGATAGTGATGATGATGTTGATAATGTTAATAATGTTGATATTGAGTGAAATCACCTCCTCATTCGAGGTGGGACTTGTACATTGGCCTCCTACCTCATATGGAGAGGAGCCTGTTGACCTCCCCCATTGTGTTGGGGTGATAGAGTCACACAATATATATAATCATACTTCTCGATTACAACATAATGATATCTCATAATAAAAATTGAATTGTTTGAAATAAACATTTTGTCAAATAAATGTTTGATTTGGAAAATCACTTGTTATACTTTTGAATATAAGTCCTGCCAAGTATACTCTTTTGGCTATAAATCATTTTACTTGATTTTTAAAATGTATCGTGCAATCACATGAGTGTGTATAGATTTTCTTGATTTTAGGCAAGACAAATGAAACACTACTAAATTTGCTTCTGCACTCCATATACTCTTATGACAAGGATAAATTGGCTATATCTCCTTATTGGGTTAGTTTGTTCTTTAAATATCTAGTTTTTGAGTTATTATTTCTTATTGTATATGCGAGTCCGTGAGAATCTATTGGGCCACTTAGGGACGAGCACTTCAATCCTTTTACCACCGTCTAGGAAGTGGGATTGGGATTGGGGTAAGAAGAATTCCATGATAAAAGTGTTGTCAAGTGAGTTACCTTTTGAGAAACTCGACCACAACACTATATGACAAAACAAATAGCAGTTGTCGATCAAGTTTATTTGGGATGAAACTTGGCCAATGACTATAATTGATTTTGTTACAACAGAGTGTTGGTCAAGTCGGCATCCAAACAATCTCGATTGATCCTAGGTAATCCCTAAAGCCATGTTGGCTGATGGAGAACAAAATCGGATGACAAGCAAGTCTTTGATGCCTTATGAAAAATGCCCAAAAAGGGCTTAAATGTTTGAGTTAAGTGCTCTATGTTTCCAATAATCTTTGTTAATTTAATAAAAAATAATATACAACATGATTCTAGTAGACATACTATCACACTTCAAAACTTGCATTTTCAATAAGTTTGACTTGATTTCAGAGAAACTATGGTTTACTAATTTTATCCTATTTTCTACCTAACACCTAAAATTGATATCAAGTATACATAATATACACACATTTATTGAATGATTAATTCATCATCATAATATGGACAATGTACACCTTTTCAGTTAACACCTTATACATTGTCCCATATGCATTAAGTTTACTATTAAAGATGTCTTTATAACTAACAGTAGAATATCCAGAAGGGAAATCCACCAATAGGATTTTGTGCTGAAAAAATGGATTGAATTTATCATCAACAACCTACTTTCAATACAAAGCTTCAAGTGAATTCATTACTTATTTAAAGGATGCACAATTTTCAATAATTGCTTACTGTGAGGAACTCACTTTCATAATCCTTGAATGTCCTTAATTTTTAACTTCTCCTTCTTACTACTATTTACTCAAAACTTTAATATTTATAAACAATATGGTCTTAGTCATCTCCCACATTTTTTACCCTTTATATATTATTGGCAATTAAGTTTATGGTCTTTGGATCCTCTTAAGGATCTTATTTGGGCATACCATATCTCATTAGAAGAACATTTTTAAGAATGTTGCATTATAGAGTTTCACAATAAGGATGGAATCTATGCCTGAGATTTAAGATCATACAATTAAGAATCTATGTTCATAACATGTAACTAAATAAGCATAGAATATAGAATCTACAATTTTCCATCCAAAATTCATATTTTATTTTGAGGGACAAGTACATTTCCAAGGATCCCCACATACTTGATATTGGCCTTGGGGCCTTTACAAAACTCTAATGGGACGATAGCCTTATGTTTGTGGGAGACTCTATTCAGAATATACGAAGTTGTATTCATTGCTTCCCCCATAAAAGGTAGGCAGTTCCTAACTTTAGAATAGGATATTTAAGATATATACTAGTTTTTTAGTGTATTTGTCAATCATATTTGTAAATAAGGTAAAATAGTAGGTAGTATGCCCTGAGAGCCAATCATATGATAATTGTAATGACATACTTTATAATTTTTTTGAAAATCAATAAAGGCAGGTCTAGTTATTATGTTTTATCCAATATTGAAATAATGAATAATATTATATTGTCCTATAAATGTCTTAATTCGAAGCCATTTGGTTTTGGTTGAGAAGCTAAACATGATATCATAGATATATTATACATTCCTATAATTTCCATGATAATTTATTATCATGGATATTATGGACAAATATTTTTACATAAAACATGTATGTATGTTGAGTGATGACTATGTCTTTTTTGTTGTTATAATGTATATCAACTGAATTACGTAGGTACTTATTAGAGAGAGAGTTTTATTGGACAAACACATTTTAAGTATGATACTTGGAGTATCATGAATGGAAGTCAGAATCATATCTATATGTGATAGTAGTTGTTCTGGTCCTTAGAACAATGTCACTAAAATGACCACATGTTGTTCATTATACTATAACACTAACCAACATGACCTTGAAAAAAGGGTTACCATACATAGAGTTCTTAGGTATGCTGACACATATGGATTAATTTGGGAGTTGAAATTGGGAATTTTCCATCCTATTGAAGTTATATCCTTGTCCACATGATGAATGAGACTATAAATGCATGACCATATTTATGTTAGTCAACATGTGTAACTTACCCATTTTTAGATTAACCATCTAATTAGGTTTTACTTGGATGATTGTATGCTTAGCTAGATTGATAATTGTTTAAAGCTTTATTAATTATGATATTTTAAATATAATGAGACTCTTTAATCATACTTTGATTCATATAATTAGGGATTGAGAATTGAAAACCCTAATCAAACAAAATTTGGGTTTTGGTTACATATGAATACATAATTTGATAAGTATAATGTTATACTAAATGATTTTATTATTTTATATACAACTATGATCTAGTTGAAATTTTGAAATATGGTTTGGAAAACTAAATAATTAATATTTTTTTAAAATATCAACATTTTTGAAGAATTTTTTGACCAGTTTGTTTGTTGAGGTTCCCCAGGACAAACTTAGCCAACCATATATTTAGATTGAAATATAGCAGTGTGGTATTTGAATTTTTTTTTGGTATATCCAATTTAATATGAAATTTTAATTATAGCTTGGGAAACGACATTCTAGACATTTTGTTCTTGGTTGAGTTTTCTTTGGACAAACTCAACAAATTCAGCTGGCCATGAATTCTTGCTGAGAAATAGTAGTTAGTATTTGATTTTTATCTTATTATTTGTAACTCTGATTGATCTGAAATTCTAATTGGAGGTCTGAGACACTCCTTCCCAAAATATGGAAAATTTTCATTATTGTTAGAGGAGGTTTGGCCTATTAAGTAGATGATTTTTAGTAACATATTTAATGAAAGAAAAATCTATTAATTAAAAGAAAATTTAAATTGGGTGAATTTGTAATTAATCCAAGCACCTTAATTAATTTATATGAGCAACCTAGAACCCAAGGATCTCTCATATTTCATTATCCATTCTAGAGAAACGAAATACTAGAGAGAGAGGAGACCTAGGGTTTTGAGATGAGAAAATGGTGGATAAGTTGACCTAGGGTTTCACTATCTAAAATATGCAAAATCAAGTAAGTTTAGCTTCTTTCCATAGTATTTCATGGTGAATCTTCTCTCACATGTCAATATTTCGTCCCTTCCTTGATTTTATTTCAAATGATATCAAATCTTCCCCTTTTCTCACGTTTTCTCTCCTAATATGCATTTCTACAGTTTTTGAGTTAAGAGGAGGAAGAAATGGATTCAGTTGCTAGAGTTTGATTGGATTTTTAGAAATTCAGAGTGTGACCTACATTTTTTAGGTGCATGTCACCTTCGTTAACTTCTTTTCTCCCACTTAAGATTTGTATTAATGTTGAAAGCCTAATTCTATCCATCTAGAATAATAAAAAACCTTGCTTGTATTTTTATTTGATTGGGTATTGATTTGGAATGGTATTGAGGAATCTGATTCTACCAATTTTGAATATTTCTCATTGAATTGAACTTGCTTAGTTCCTGATATATGGATTGACATTACATTTAAAATTATATGAATAGAGGACTATGTTGTTTCATGTGAATATTGCCTAAGAATAGTCCAATGGTTGATATGTTTGGGAAATGAATTGACATGTATAGAATCATATTAGATTTGTATTAGAATAAATTATACAAGGTATTGTTCAATCGTACTGAGATTAAGTATGATATATACATAATAATCATAATGAGGTGTTGATTATTCCCTATTTAGGGTGTTTGCTGAAGGATTGAATTAGATGAGTCAATGAATTAATGTATACTTATGATGAATGAATGATAGATGTGGAAATGGGAATTAGGATTTCCATCTGTGTGAATATCCATAATGAACCCATGTGCACCATGATGAGATTAAAGAAAGATATGATTCTTATGGTGTATCAAACTAATATGACTTCTTGAAAACTAGAAATCTAGTATTAAATTGAGTACGAGAGATAAATAACTATGTTTTATATTATCATATAAATGTGGTGAAATTCTCGATTGTAGGCACTATTACATCATATGAAGGTGATAGCCCTTATTCAGATGATATGGGATTACTACATGTAATTCTAGTATAATGTATAGAAAATGAGTAAACCCCACATGAATGCTACACTTTTTTACAAGTCTCTTAATGATGTATCAAGAGATGAATAAATACTAAAGAGTAAGAAGACAAAACTCTAATATGTGGTACCTTCTTGTTTAAGGGTTCAATAAGGAATGGAAGGATTTCCTTTTCTTACCAAAATGTCATTATGAGTAAAATAACATGGTACATGTATCTAGATGCAAAATAAGGAATGGACTAGAGTGATGTAAATTGTGATGATATGTAATGAATAAAATATTAATAAAATAAGTATCAAGAAGTCTTTATCTTTTTACTTTATGTATATCTTGGTTTTCCTAAAATGAATACATTATACTAAAATGAGACTATAAAGGATATCAATGAGAGAGAAACCTTATTAATTTAGTAATTTTAGAATTTTACGATCCAAGAGTAATAATGAACATGAAATGAAAGAAGTTGAGACTAATGAATATGAAATGAATGAAAAAGCATGGAAACTAGTAGATGGATCTAAGAACCTAAATCTAACCCTAAAATGATGGCCTATGTACTAATAATGAGTACTGAACTCAATGAGGGATTAAGGGATGTATATGAGAATAGTTTAATTCAATTACATTATGAATATTCAAGGATGTGGATTGGTTTATAAGAATGGGCTCGTGGATTGAAATTGTATGATATAATACTTGTATTTTGAGGATAGCCTTTTCTAATGAATTTAGAATGAGATCACTTATGCGTTGAATAGTATCCCTAATTGAAGAGTGGTAAATTGTAAGAGAGGAATATTAAATGTGTTATGCACATTTATGCATTGAGATTTATTCATATGTATAGAAATCAAATGGAATAAGTATATGTTGCATGATGAGCCTAATGGATTCTAATTAAGACGAATGAAATGAGATATCTATATGCAATTATTTTTTCTAGTTCTAATGTCTCTATAAATACTTGATGAGAATTCTAATGTGAATTGAATGGTTAAGAAATATTCTGAATTTGAATTTTACATGCACTGATTACATTTAAAAACCCTGATGATCATAAATGTTGTACAATGAGATTACGTCTTGGGCTGAAATCCCACTGATGATGATATACCCACGATGGAGTAAATGATATACAATGAGATTATGTCTTGGGTTGTAAACCCATTGATGATGACTATGATGAGATGATGTAGAAAATGAAAAGAATCACACATGTTGCAAACTATATATCTATTTTTCTTCTTGCTTTAAACATTGTCATTTAGATAAGCCTAATCTAATTGATGTTATTCTAGTTACGGGAGAATACATACATGATAAATGATGTTTTGACTAATTTTAAGATGAGTAAAAGAGATTAATAATAGGTGAAATGATGACACATCTAGTTAGGTGCTTAACCACTGTGAGTTTCCCCTGAAGTCCACACTAATAGACCTACTTGTAGTAATCGATGAATTGAGAAGGATTTTAGGAGTGTGGATCAAGACCTTTAAGGTTAAACCACCTAGACTTAGGAGTGAGTCATTTTGAGTGGCTCTAGACCTAAATCCTTGCTACAAAAGTCTATGTCCTTGAAGAATAGACTTTGATGAAATGAAATATTGAAATATAATAATATATGAGACAACATGATATGTGATATAGTGTTTTGCTAGTTCCTATCTCGTGTATTCGAGATGAGGATGTGATCCTCTATAGGCAACCCTGAGGTGTCCAGTGTTTGTTGTTAATATCTTAGGGTGTCCGACTAAACTCTAAGATAGTAAC